>RJWM01002165.1:0-135591 GCA_004363535.1 Dasyprocta punctata | reverse complement strand
CTACAAGACACCCAGTGACATAGTGGGGTCCCAGCTGAGGTACACACCATAGCCAGGTAGATCTAGCGGCCTGGATCAGACTGAAGCCATAACAACAGGAACTAGACTTACATCAGTACCTCTAGGTTAGTCAGACTATGAAGAATATAGGACTCACCCAACAGGCCCTGCATGAGGAAATCAGGTGACTGGCCCTCCCTTCATTGTGGGACCCAGCAATTGGACAAACATCAACCACACAGCAGGACCCTAAGACATACATGACAGACAGTTAAGACTAGTGGGGATGAAAAGACCAAAATATTAACCCAAGAGGTGAAAATGACAAAACAAAAAAGCAAAATGCAATCTCAAAAGTCCAGTCCATCCAAAACAAACACAGGAAACATTGAAATAGAGGACATTACAAATGAAATTCCTGAAAAGATAGCAAGTGAAATAGAGGTCATACAAATGAAATTCCTGAAACAATAGCAAGTGAAATAAAAAAACAAATCCATGAAGCTATAGAGGAAATCAGATTACAAATAATCTCTCATATAAAGAAAGAAATGACAACCTTAATAAAGGAGTTGGTCAGCATAGCTAGAAAAGATATAGATTTAAAAAAAAAGTACAGGAGCATGAGAAAATGATGGAAACCTTCAATGAACAATGTAGAAAAGAAGTAGTGTTGTAGTCAGGGGTTACAGGGAGAACAACTGATACAGGACACAGAGTTTGTAATACTGTTTTATAATCACCCAAAGTTAAACATGAGACGGTGCAGAAAGATCTGTCCACAACACTAAGACCTAGGATAGCCGAGGGCCTGAATCCCACAGCAATATCATGCAAGAGTCCCACTAGAGACCCGAATGCATGACAATGCCTCCCACAGTACCAACTGGGAACCTAAGAGCCCCCAATAAGGGCTCATGCCAGTTTATTCACGGTTCTGTGCTGGGAAGGCCACAGGTCAGTGGTGGAACCAGAAAGTCTATGCCAGCAGGGTGAAGGAGCTGTGCAGTGAGTTGAGGGTTCTATGTAGGAGCCAAGAAGTCACGCTCAAAAGAAGAAGCGGGGCTGCCCTGAAAAGCACCACAGCCATCCCCAACGGCAACAAGGTCCCGCGCTCCTCCGACGATGGAGAACAGTTGAGCACAGGTCAGGAAGCCCAGCGTGACAAGCTTCTCCAGGAGAACCAGCGGCTCCAACAGCAACTCTCGGAAGAACCCACAACGCCCGGCTCTTCTTCCCCACGTCCCTATTTATGCTGGCAACTTTCTTCAGGTGGAACATCTTTAACTCAACACCAGCTGAAGCTGGTGCTAAGTTGACCACCAGTTTGTAATCCATAACAATATGTTATGTCTTGGATCTGAAATGTCCCCCCAAAAGCTCACAGGTTGAAGTTTTGGTCCCCAAGGTAGCAACGCTTGAGGCAAAGCCTTAGGAAGTAAGTGGTCATCGGCCCTGACCCCATAGAATAATCCATGAAGGATTCAGAGATTAATGGGCTATGGAAAGGGGATAGCACATTAGGCGACAGGCTCAACTGGAGGAAGGAGGGTACTGGGGCCTGACTTTGTGGGGTTTCTTCTGTCCCTGGCCTCCTCCCCTCTGTCTCTGCTCCCTGGCCATCATGAGGTAGGCGGCTTTCCTGTCCCATGATTTTCTCCCTCACCGTGGACCCTGAAACAGCAGCCAAGTGACCATGGACTGAAAATTACGTAGGTAAATAAATCTTTTCTCCTTTAAAATGATTTTCTCGAGTATTTTGTCACAGTGATGGAAAACTGACTAATGCAGCATATAGGCAATTTTCTCTAGCCTTTTCACTTAAATGTCTATTCGTGTTCTTTCCCCACCTTTCTGTGTAATATTTATAAAGATTTTTGGATTAACTGCAAATATAGTCCAGCAATTGGCCATAATATTTACAGATGATAACTTTCCAAATTTTATTAGATTACTTCTACTTTTTTATTTCATAGATAATAGTTTCACGCATCTATAGAGACAGAAGTCAGAAAGGCTTCCACAAAATCTGACCTTAGCAGATGCGTTTGATTAGGCCTCTGTGCCTTCTGGGACGTAAGATCATGAAGCTGGAGAATCAGGCAGTGACTGGACCCTGCCCACCACAGGTCACTGTCTCAGTGCCCTTGTGTGCAGCTCTGGGGCTATTTATTGTGCTAGGTTAAAACATCTTGAAGTTTTGCTAGAATCAAGAGTTCTGATTTGGAATAATATTTAGAGTCATTGATTAAAAGGCAGCGAACAATAGCTTTTGGATAGTAGCTGGTAGGATGGGAAACTTGTAAATATTGGTAGAAACAAGTCAGAAGGAAGTGATATTGAGATAAGTCAATAATGATGATAGGCAAAAGTCATCTTTTGGTGTTGGATCCTCCAATGGTATGAGCTGTGCATGCAAATCAGATGGGCTATTGAACTCTGAGGTGTTTCTGTGGAGGGGTCCAGGTCTTTAGTGTCCCCCTAGCCTCCGTTTGTTCCTTTGCTGGCCTCGCCTGCTCACTGGCATCTGATGGTCTTGTCGCGGGTCCAGTGTCCACCCCCCCCCGTCACTCCCAGCTTGAGCCCTTTCCAGCAAACTTGAGATATTCCCCTTGCTAGCCCGAGATTCATTTAGATTTATATGTTTGTTATAAATAATTAAAAGGGGTTAATGTGGTTATTCAAGAGCAGCGTCCAGGCACTTCTCCAAGTCTGTTTCTCCTCTTCAGTCTCATTTAGGAGCCAGAAACCTGCAGACCCTCCACAGGATGCTGAGCCTTCAGCCCTGGTAATCTCCGTCTGGAGGAGCAGGGCTGCAGCACAGCCTGACACCCATTTCTCAGCCCGTGACTTCCTGACAGCTACATTAACAAGAGCGTTTAACTGTACGCACAGGAGCGTTCAAAGCAGAGGCAGACTCTTTGCTGAGCGGATTTGAATTCCCAGATTAGGGAATCGTTCTGTGACCACCTGGCTTAGGACAAAGCAGTTATAGATGTTAGAGCCCTAAGAGTGCAAATCAGTGATTTCTGAGCAGAGAACCAAAAATGGGCCTTGATCTCCTGCCAGTAAGGGTGGCCCAGCAGAGGCTCCGAAGCTCAGATACCATGGGAGCATGGGTTTTCTAGAAGTGAGACGAGCCAAGGACCCGCTCCTGGGAAGTGTCACCAGCACACAGCAACCCCGCTCCCCATTAGACAATCAGACAACACGTAAGCCCCGCGCGCTCCTCACATAGTCACTACATAAATGAGCAACCAGCGTAAGCACTTTGACTGAGATGACTAATTACTTAACATATATCTCTGGCTAAATTCCACGCAAAGGCTCTGGAGAAGTGATGACTTAGCTTTTCGGGTTACCGACTTTAAAATGTTTTTAGTATTTCGACCCGTCATTTCAGCGTTGTTTCAGATACTGCTGCAGAATTTTCTTTAATAGCAGTTCTCTTCCAAAAAAAAAAAAAAAATCCTCCAGGATAATGCCAAGAACATTTATTCTCCATAATTCATAGTTGGTCTTATGCCAAAATTTATTATAGGATTTCATTTTGCTACTTGATCTTGAATATTTAATAAAAATCAACATATCCTTCTTCTTCTCCAACAAGTGCCAAACCTTCAAAGCGGCGTTACCCAAGGGACTTGTTTGCAAAAGCTTTGCTTCTCAGATGATCTCGGTTTCCCAGAATGGAGGTTTCCTGAGGTCATGGCCAGCCATAGGCTGTCCCAGACTTCTGAAGCTCTGTAGGCCCCATGCTGGTTAAATAGATAGCAATCACTAATGCACTCCTTGTATAAATATGTACACTGACAAAGAGATTATAATGATAAATAAATGTATTTTTGTGGGGTGAAACAACTTGAATGAAGATCCCATTTAACAAAATTTAAGCTTAGCACATAAACAAGGCATCTAGATGTTAAAACGGAGAGACAAGAAGCTGAGACATGTGTCGCCTATTTTCTGTTATCAGAATCCCCCAACTACAGCATGGTAGGGAGGTTTTCTTCAGGGTTTTATTCTGAGGTCTCCAATTACCCTTTGAGGCCCATCACTAATGGGCGAGTCAGGTGCTTTTGCTTTCTGAAATAGCCCTGACACCTCGCAGAGATGAGTGTCCCGGCTTTCACTTCCGTGTGATAACAGCCCCACGGCCATAAAGTCTAGCAGGACACTGATTGCTCTGGCAGCACCAGGAGGTCTGTGTGTGGGCGTGGCTGGGGAGAGGAGCTCTGTGGAAGGCCCAGGTTGGGGGAGCAGACTGGGCTGCTCAGGGGACTGAGGGTGCCCCCCATGGAGCTGTGGGTAACCCACTGGAACCCCACGAGCCTGCGTTCCTGCCTCATTCCTGGGAGAGCCCTCCACCTCCCAGGGCATTCTTTAGTTTTGCAAGCCCGCTGCTGGCCCAAGCATTCTGTAAAGGGAGTGAGGGAGACTGTGAGAATCTTCCAGAATAGCTTGGTACATACAGAAAAGCAGTCGTATCACATGACAGTTACCCAGGGAGCTCAGAGTCTGAGGTCTTGCTGTGGTTTATTTCTCAACTGAAATTTTAAAGTGGAAATAATCTTGACACTTTTGTTTTAATCAGTTTTGTGTACACTGCCCAGAATTGCGCTCCTTCATGCTATGTAGATGTTATGAGGATTCGTAAATGGTTTTAAAATGTGGACAAATCAAAATTATTTCAACTTGGATTGATTGAAAGGCTCTTAAAATTACAGGCAGATGTAACTGCATGTGTTAAACATGAAGGGATTTCTTTTCTTCTTTTTTTTTCTGTCTGCTTAAACTTAAAAAAAGCTAAGCCACAGAAGGTTTTCAACCCTAGACCATGCAAGTCTGGTTATTGCTTTCAAAAACAATGATCATATGAGATTGAGTAATTCCTTGATGACACCCAGTCCTAAGGGAAAAGTATCTTTGTCTATTCTAGGCGCTCCAGTGCATGCTCTCTGAGTGCTACTGTCATAGCAACTGCTTTGCACAGAAAAAGCAAATAGCTGCCTTAAATTGGGATCCCCCCTCCCACCTATCGGGAATTTTTCCTTGGCTCCAGAGCTAGGCTTACTGACTCAAACCCCTATCGTGGAAAATTTCAATTGCTGAAATTTTTAAATTTGTGACGAGCCAGTTTGAATGGCTATTCAGAAGCTGTGGTTTAACAAGTGCCAAAGGTTCTGAGATGATACCAGAAAATCATGTGACAAATAAACAGGAAATTGAACTCTGGGAGTTGGTATAAATCTACCCAGAAAATTCAGACTGAGAGAAACCCAGATCAGTCAGAAGTTCAAGGCTCAGGGGAATCACCCCAAATTGGTCATATCACAGCTAGCAGAATCCCATATTCCAAAAAGTCAGTCAAATAAATAACCATGGGCTGAACAGGAGTTCTTTACATTTAAGCACTGCCTGAGCTTTTATTATTTTTTTAATTGCTATTAGGTTTAGCATTCCAGAGTTGATTTAAACTCCATGTGCATTATGATAAAATGTAGAAATAAAGCTTATAAAAATCTAGTGTAACAATGCAAATATTTCCTACTCCAAATTAAATGAAAACAAAATTCAATGGCTGAAATTTTCAAAAATACTAACAAATTTTCAGTATTCTCTAATATTTTGCCTGAGCTTTTAAAAAGTGAGTCCTTTGGAAGAAAATGATTTATTGACTCTTAATCAGTGAACAGTGTAATAATGGGTTGGGGGTATTGTGTGATGACTTTTATATGAGAATTAAGGTGCTTTTTTTTGCTATATCCCTGGAGAGAATTAAGTTTTAAAAGCAGGTGTGCTCCTGGTATAACACTTGACTTTTCTAAGGTCAAAAGTATTCACATACAATAGACATAAATATTTCCCCAAGTCAAAATATGAGACTTGGGAAAGCAAATATTAACTCTAAAAAAAGAGAAAATAAAAGAAAGGAAATCACTTATCTGAAATCCTTGGGGTCCAGAAGTGTTCTGTAATTTAGGATGTTGAGATCTTGAAGCATCGGCGAGGTAAACGTACCATATCCCGTGTAAGACGCCTGTATGAGCTCCCAGTAGTGAGCCAGTCTGGCACAATTGTAGAGAAATGTGTGGATATTCGTGGCTATGACCAGTGCGGGCTGAAAATAACCTCACATCAGTTTAGGGTGCCTTTGTTGCCAAAGGAAGTTCAGGTCTGATCAGCATTTGATAACAAATGAGTTATGAAATGTCTATCATTTATCAAATCTCTTTGAACTTCAAAAATGGTGGAAAAGAGATTGAGGATCTGTACTGTTTTATGTAATAGCTAACATTCTCTCTTTTTCCTCTCCTGTTCTCTCTCTCCCTCCCTTCTTCTCTTTCTTCCTCCCTTCTTCTCTCTCTCCCTCCCTCTGTCCCTTTCCCTCCTGAATAAAACTTAAGATATACACTGTCCCCCCCAAAAGAATAAAATTGACAAATAGTTGGATTAAGAAGTTGAGGACCTACAGCAAGTTACTAAAGTCAATATAGAAATATTTGAGAACATGTACCTTATGGCATAATATACTTTCTGTTTTTAAATAAAAACAATAAGCTGAGTGGGTGGAAAAACTGATGAGATATGGCACGATGGTGATTCTTGTGTAATGTGGCACAAACAGGGACAATCAGGATAAACCTTCACATGGCGATGGGATACAACAGTGATGCAGGGAATAATGCCATACATGCAGATGTCCAGCAATAAAAGATATGTTAAAAGAAACACTTCAGACAAATTAAACTTAATGAAGTTTATTTGAGCCAAGAACAGTTCATCAAGTAGGCAGTACTCAGAACCAGAAGAGGTGCAAGAGCTCTGGCTGGTAATGTGAGCAGTGGGCGTTTATAGGCCTAACATAAGGGCAAGGAGAGCTATCACTGGATTGGTTATGGGGAGGTCTGGTGCAATGAACTGGCTGCTTGTGATTGGCTGCACCCTGGCTGGTTGTTACACTCCTAAGAGTAGTCTCAGTTCACCCAATTGGAAAGTGGGGAAATTATGGGATTGTTAGGAGGCACAGATAAAAACAATCTGTAAAACATTTATAGTGCTTGCTACATGGTTAGTGAAAGCAAACAAACAAGGAAAACATGAAGAAAGGAAGCAGAGAGGGAAGGAAGAGAAAAATCGGAATTGTTTCACTAATGATACATGTACCACTATCTCAGTGAGCCAGTATGTTAACACTAGTGATGTCAATGCAGAACGTAGAAAAGGACGATTTCCTTTACTTGCAGTGCATCTTGGAGGAGGCAACTGGCTACATCTCAGGTCTGGAATACTCCTTACAGGCCTGTGCATTAGAGGCTTGGTCCTCAGCTTGGTGTTCTTGGCGGGCGGCAGAACCACGAAGCGACAATCTTTAGGTTACTGGGGTGTGGTCTTGGAAGAAACAATGGGACCCTGGCCCTTTCCTTTTTTTCTCTGTTACTTCTTGGCTATGAGATGAGTGGTTTTGCTCTGTCTTTCACTGTCTGCCATGATAAGCCACCTCATCACAGATCCAAAAGCAATGAAGCCAACTGACCATGGACTAACTTGTCCAAAATCATGAGCCAAAAGAAACCTTTTCTATTTGTAAGTTGTTTATCTTAGTTACTTTGTTATAGTGTTAAAAAGCTAACACATCATTCATGTGAGAAAAACACATCAGAATTATTATTATTATTTTGGCACTGGGAACCAGACTCAGGACCTAGAACTTGCCAGGTAGGTACTGTGCTGCTGAACCATATTTCTGACCCCAGAGTTGTGTTTTGAATAGGAGTCTAGGTTTAATAACACCTTAACACATGGTCTTTTTTGTTAAAATAGCTAACTTTCTCTGGCCGCTGTCCTGAGCTTTTCATTTCATTTTGTGTGACAGTGAGTTTTAAATCAGCCAATGTGCAGGTTCCAAGAATCCTTTCATATCTAGGTTCAGAAAACTATTTTCTTCTGAATTAATCTTATTTCTTGGTTGTCATCTCTCGTAACTGTCATCCCTCCATGTGGTGAATTTTGGGCTTTTTCTTTTTTCTTCACTATGAAGCCACATACCGAAAGATGCCCAGCCCTTCCTCTTTCTCATTTTCCTTTCGTTTTCACTGCAAAATGACTAGCAGACTTTAATTAAATGTTTTAAATTAAAAGCCAAGTAACATAGATGTGTTTGTGCACATCCCTATGTGGAGTAGACGAGCAGAAAGGGAAAATCTGGGGGAAGCATTCATAACCTCATTTTCTCAATTCCGCTTTACAGAGAAAATTGGTCTCAACCACAAGGACCGTACTTCCCAATGACTTTTTAGGAACGTACAAATATTCACATCCTGTATGTTAGGGAGGAATTGGTTTTTCCCTTAACAGAAATGAAATAATTCTATTCATATGTTCTCCAACTTGGTTTTTGGGGGTTTTTTTGTTGTTGTCGTTTTGCCATTTTAATGATGTACTATAACAATATTGGAATTCACAAATGCAAGTTTCTTCCATAGTAAATTGCGGTGGTGACTAAGTTTAATTGTGTCAACCTGACTGGCTTGGGAGTGCCCTGGGGAACTGATCAGCAAAACACACTTCTGGATATGTCTGGGCGGGTAATGGAGGTGTGGCACAGGGTCCACGTCTGGTCCCATCGCATCTTCCTGTCTGGCACTGTCCCCCTGCCCCGCTTCCCTGTCACCTTGAGCTAAGCATCTTTCCTCCTCCACGCTCTTCTGCCTTGATGCTCATGCCTTGGAGCCAGCCAACCACGAATGGAACCCTCCCAACTGTGAGCCAAGCTAACCCTTTTCTCCTTTAAATTGTGGGAACGAGGGCAGCTACTATAGTTATATTCTTTCAGCATAACTGGTGATAGTCATTGATTCATTTATTCACTCAAGCAATGTCTATTGGCTAGCAAAATATGTGCAGGTTGTTATGGGAGATGTAAACAGACATAGTGTTGTTCTGTAGATGCTTGTTATGATCCAGAAAGATAATAAGTCAGGGTCAGGTATAGCAATGACATTCTATCATATAGAGCATATAAACATAGATATCAATACTCCTGTAAATCAGAGGAAAGTAAGTTAACTTTCTGAAATGGACGATCAACAAACATTTTAGGAGATTTTGGATTTGAATTGGGCCTGAAAAGATTGGCTAGATTTCAAATAATGTACAAGAGGAAAAATATATCTTTCACCAGATCTTGTGGGAAAAATATAAGACATATTTAAAGAAGCATCATCTGGGCCAGAGATTTAGCTCAGTGGCCTAAGTACCTGCCTGGCAGGTGCAAGGTTGTGAGTTTGATCCCCAGTATAAAAAAACAAAAAAACCATCATCTTATTTCATCAAATTCAAATCACTGTAAAATGTCTTGATTCAATAGATACTAAAAACTGGTGAGAAATGTTCAAGTTAATTTGGGAAAATGCAATATTTAGTCAGTTTGACCGGAGTGACAGATATTCAGAAGGTAGAATTTGTACATAAATCTAGGAAAGGGAGTGAGAGTCAGATATGGAGAAACTTCAGTGCCAGGCTAAATCTAAAATATACTGTTTCGAGTTTTTTCCAGCTCTTTCTTTTTCTCTTATCACAAGTTGTTAGAAATTAGAATAAGGTCAGATAACCTAATCTTGAAATGTAAAATTCTAGAGTCCTAATTCAGATATCTTAAAAGATATTGGTCCCCTTAGCAGACTTTTCCATTGCAGACTACTTTTCCCACAACAAACACATTTTAAAACTATCAATTTGCCCATGTAGTATGTTGTGTGCCGGGTACTATGTTAACACCAGATGTCTGTGGTGAGCCAGAGGTCTCAGTGCCGCCATGCACATGTCCTGCTTGCCGAACTTTCCAGGTCTTCTTCCACCTCTCGCACATCCTTAGCATGATATTTTGCTGGGCTATCAACCATTAAAATTGAACATCACCTTCTGCTGTCTTGGTCTTGTCTCTAGTTTGTGTTTATGATTTCCTGCTTGCCTTGCTTAACTAAAATTCCCAACGTAAGTTAATTTTGCCTACTGAGATTTTACTTCAAGCAGAATTCCTTACAAGTCAACTTCAATTTGTTATAGTGTCTCCATGATTATTTCCTAAAATTAAAAAAAAAAAGTTTTTAAACTCCCCTGATGCTGAAACAGATATTGAGGAGGCCCTAGAAATGTATTAAAGATTCATCACAGAAAACCTCTATTTGGGTCTTCGAATTAGGCATGTGTTATGATTTAGACCTTACCCACCCCCCACCCAAAGTCCCATGCATTCAGAGCTGGGGCTTTTGGATGATGATTGGATCACGGGGGCGCTATGCTCATTAGTGATTTCGTCCATGGGTGATTCTTGTGCTGTTAGAAGGAGGGATGTTTTTGGAGATGGGCCTCTGGGGTGTGACCTGGAATGACAGATTCTTGTCCCAACTTCTCCCTTCACTCCCTGCTTCCTGGCTGCCAGGGGAGCAAGCAGCTTGTGTCCGCCATGCCCTTCCACCATGCTGTTTCTGCCTTGAGGCCCGCTGACCACGTATGGAATCCTCTTAAAGTGACTAATCCAGCCTCAATCTCTGCATCACATCGAGGGTTTTTCGTTGTTTTGAAGAATTGAGCTCCCTCTCTCCCTACCCTCGCCCTTTCACTAACGTGGAAAGTCCCTCTTCATCTCTGATAATGTTCCTTCTTTGGGAATCTACTTTGTCTGATGTTAGTATAACCATTCCAGTGTACAGTCAGCCTCTAAAATGGTCCCCAGTGATTCCTTCTTCCTAGGATACGTGCTCTCATAACCTCTGCCACACTGCACCCAAGTCGATCCGCATGACCAATACAATACAGCAAAAGTGACATTACTTTCATTCTGAGATTAGGTTATTAAAATACATGGCTTCTGTTATTCTCTCTCTCTCTCTCTCTCTCTCTCTCTCTCTCTCCCTCTCCCTCTTTTTCTCTCTCTCTTTCTCATTACTTCTTCTAGGAGAACTCATCATGAGCAACCCTCAGCCATATGGAGAACCCAGGTAGCAAGGAGCTGAATCTCCCTGCTGGCCACTATGTAAGTGGACCTGGATACAGAACCTCCAGACCCAGCCAAACCTAACCCCTAGGTGGTGAGAGATTTTGAGTCAGAAGCACCCAGCTAAGCCCCCCTAACTCCTGATCCACAGAAGGGGTAAGGTAATAAATGTTTGTGTCATGCTAAATCTGAGATAATCTGTTATACAGCAATAGATAATTTGTAGATCTAGGTTTCTTTTGATCACTATTTTCATGTCATTTTATGAATCTGAAGATCACCTGTTATGGTTTGTGTCTAGCTGTCCCCCTAAAGTCTCATGTGATCATAGGATTTTTTCTTTGATGTAGCTGAATCTAGAGTGTGTGATTGATTCGTAGCACATTGCTAGGATTAAAGGCACTGGGATTAACGATGGGTGATTGCTGGATTGGTGCTGCTCTAATCCTGGATACAATATGAGAGACAGAGAGAGTCATGTCTGTCTCTCTCTTCCTCTTTTGCACTTGTTGCTTCTGCTGTTTTCCACTGCCACGAACTGCTGCCCTCTGCCATGTGCCATTGCGCCTTGGAGCCAGCCAGTTATAGACTAAAACCTCTGCAAACTGCGAGCTAAGGAAACCTTTCTCCTCTTAACTTTGGGTGTCAGGTATTTTGTCTCAGCAATAAGAAAAGTAAGTAAGACACCACCCAAGTTTGGTAACAGGCTAACAGCACTCAGGAGACTCCGAAGAAGATTATATTCACAGATAATATTTATTATGGCAAAGGATACTGAAAAAAAATCAGCAGGAAAAGACACTTCACTGGGCAGAGTTTCGAAGGTCAATGCAGCTTCAGTCTTCTCCACTGGAGGCCACATATGCTGTGTATTCTCTCTATTGGTAAATTACAGGCACAGATATGAGACGCTTCCACCCAAGGAATCCTATTGGAGTCCCAGTGTGCCATGCTATTGGTGTCCTAGGGTTTTGGACTTTCTATGTCTGTCTTGGCTACTGGGACTTAAGACCCTGAGAATGCAACCTAATGCATGTTGTCAATCTTGACATTTTTCAGAGCAACCTGACAACCTGGTATGGCCAAGCCCACTGCTCTAAGTGCCACAACCAAATCATAAGTCCCTGGACTCCAAGAGCCATATTCCCAAGGTCAATAGTCAGTCGTAGTCCCAGGGTCTCTTGGAAACATGGAATAAAGAAACAACCATATCTACTCTAGCAACACTTTCCTCATAAAAGCTGGCCACTAGCCATATCAACTGCCAAATGGGTAGATGAATGAGACTTCAGATAATTCCAGCCTCCAGCTTTTAAGTCTTCTAGTTTAGCTCTCAAACACTGTGAAGAACAAGGAAGCATTCCCCTCTGTGTCCTGCCAGGGCTCCTGACTCATAGAAACCAGAGATAGGAAATGATTACTGTTTAAAGCCAAGTTTTGGGTAGTTTGTTATACAGCAACAGATAAATAATATTAGGTAATACTTTCCTACTTTTGCAAGTCTGTCAATTTTTAATTGAATGATCAAAGTAAATGTAGTATCTTATGGTAATGGTTTTTGTTGTATCTCATTACATAATGTTAGGATTTTGTTTCCTTGCTAGCTAAATTATAAAGAATCATTAGTATCTTCTAGAGAATTGCTATTAAATCTGTTAGAAGACGTCTAGAGCAACCTTTACAACTGGGATAATTTAGTTCCACTGCTAAGTTAACTTTCTCGAGACTATCATAGGGATGGATAAAATTTTTTTGTAAGGAATCATATAGTAAATATCTGGGTTTTGTAAATCACATAGTCTCTGTTGCATATATTTCTTAGCTTCTACAGTCTTTTGAACATATGCAAATTATTCTTGACTCGTAAGCTGTTTGAAGGCAGTTTGTGGATTGATTTGGCCTGTGAGCTGTGGTTTGCCAACACCTAATCAACCCAAAGTCCTTTGCATCAGTGATTTTTCCATTTTGACTGAAAGGACCACTAATTATCCCCAGCCTTCTATGAGCTCCGACATTTTTCTGCCTACCGAATCGTGTGATCTTTCCCCAGCTTATCATGGATAATTCTCCTCCTCGTGCACACGGTAAAGACTTGAAAGGCTTTCTCCGCCGGCTCCAGGGCTCCTTGGCTCTCTCTGAGGCTCCCTCCTCTCTGTTACCCAGTGCTACGAATCCAAGCCACCTTACCTTCTTTGAACTCAGGTCTTTCTATTCTCAGCAAGACTGCAGGTTCTGCTTGGCTTCCTCCTTTCTCTGTTATCTATTTGCATGTACTCACTCCCATGCATTGGTTTCTATCTATACAGAGCATAAATTTCTCACAGAAACCCTTCAGTTCTATTTAATGTCTTCGTTGTTAAGCATAGCACCATATCAACAGCCCTGCGCATTCCTCATCTATGCCAGCGACTAGAGCTGTGCCTAATGGCTGCAGACTTGCAAGATTCCTAGCTGATCTTGGTCCAGTTCTAATCCTCTATAGAATATTCCTCTTCAGCATCCCTGGTAGTGAACATGTGCTTCTGAGGGAGACTCTATACATTTTAAGATCGTCTACTTCATTGTTGCACAGCAATAAACATCATAAAATGTACTTACAGTGAACTAAAATATAATTTCACATCACACTGACTTTTTAATTTTTACCGAGTCTGGGTACAGTCTAAATTTTGGAGGACTGTTCTTACAAACTCCGGCTCCAATTCCTCTTAACCCTTCTTATATATCATCAATTGTCAAATCTGCCTACAAATGTATATTAAATGCATGCAGTGTGAGGGGCTCTGTGCTGATGCTGGGGTAGGAGAGATGATAAAAGGAGACAGTGTGTACTCCTGGTCACCTTCCAGTTTGGTGGGGGAATTAGAGAGGAATCAAAAAGCATACAAACAAGGGCGGGGAGTTTGGCTCAGTGACTTAAGTGCCTGTCTGACAGGTGCGAGGTTGTGAGTTCAATCCCTGAGGCCGCCAAAAAAAAAAAAAAAAAAGAAACAAACAAACAAAAAAGCATACAAACAAGTGCAGAGTACAGTGTGACTGGTGCTGGGAATAAGCATGATGTGAAGACTTGTAGGGGGATTTAATTGCAGCTGAAGAAAATATTTTGGTTTGCTTAACCTCAGATTTTGTGGGAGCTTATATGTGGGGTGGGGGAATCTCTTTAAGAAAGAAACAGAAATAATAGTTGCAAAAATTAGGTACAGGCTTACAAGAGGCACCAAAGTGGACATCTCATTAGTTTCAGGTAGGCTGGGAGTTTGGCTCAATGGCTTAAGCACCTATCCGGCAGGCGCGAAGTTGTGAGTTCGATCCCCAGTGCCACAAAAAAAAAAAAAAAAAAAGACATTATCATTAGTTTCAAGTAAGCAGGGTACATGACCATGTGTTGGTAATGCCATCAAGAGATTATCTGTGTTGGGTAGAACTCAGAACTTGGTAGACCTCTGAGTTTTCTCTGAATTCAAAAATTTGTGTTCACCATCTTGACTCACATGTGGGATCTGACTAGGCCAAAGTTACAGCCTTTGTAATCATCACCCCTGGGTTGGCTTGTATGAATTGCCCGATAGTCACACCACGCTCCAGGTTGGTTTGGTATTTGTGTGGGGAAGGGTGGGCATCTCTTCTAGGCTCAGAATTAAATGAATGACCAAGGTGAATCCCTGGCCTCCATGCCTTGTCAATAATTTTGTTCTAGCACTTAGATCCCGAGCCACTGAGTCAGGACTACGTGGTCTGGTGCCATAAAGCCAGGATTTGATTCCCATGTTAACCAAGGTGTGCACGTGAAGAACAACTCAGTGGTGACCCAGGTACTGCAGCTCCACCCACCCTGGTCCCCTCACCTCACGCCCCATTGCCCTGCTCAGAGGAGGCCCCAGGAAAGAGGACAGATGCTTTGGAGCACAGCTGCTGTCCCCACTGCACATGTGCATAGAGGTGTCTACACCATCTGCACCATTGTCAGGAAGGAGGGAGGCCTCATTGCAAATCAAGGCTTCCCTTCCCACAGATCTAAGAGCCACCTGGGTGCAGTCACTATTCCAGTCCCTAAGAGCAGTTTCTGGACATACCTTTTTCTCCAACCTACCTTTCCATCCCTGTGTTCATGCTGTGAGTATACATGCTTTAACTTCTTGGAAAAGGTATTTATTCTTGCCTAGAAATTGCTAGACTCCAAGTGATCATGCAGGTGAAATCAACGACAAAGGTGCTAGACCCTCTAGATTGACCTTATGAATCATAATGGCTAAACCCCAGCATGACTTCCAGCTGAGGCCCATGGAGGAGGCTGCCGGCGGTGGTTCCCCTACACCAACCATTCTTAGCTCGAAGCAGCTAGATGGAAACTATGTTCCTTCTCCTCTACCTGCAGTTAGGGGAGCTCTTCAGAGGGGGGAATATTGTAGACAGCCAAATTAGATAGAAATACAGCAGGCTGTTAGACAGGGCTGGGCCTTCGAGGGGGTCAGTGTAGAAGGTGAGAATGCATCAAAACTGAGGCTGGAGGTGCATCTGAAGAAGATTAGAGTCATGATGGCTAAGCCTACATGCTTCCCTACAGGGTAGATAGAAGCTTGAGATTATTGGTACCACCCTTTCGAGATTTCCCATTATCTCATTGGGATGGGCCATTGTTTCCCACCCACTAAGACTAAGACTAAAACCACTAAGACTTAAAAATAAATCTACTAAGTCTAAGACTGAAGACAAGACTAAGACTATAGATTACAGATTATGGGCCAAGGTTAATGATGTCAGTCATTTGCTATAATTGGATTAATATTACCTAAGTGACTATACCTTCAATCTTATTGGTTAATCTTACTTTTGACCCACATTGTACCTGCCTCATAATTTTGCTGTATAAAACTTCCTTTGAGAAGTGGGTTCATTGGCAACCCATTCAGAAACTCTTCTGTCTCTCAGAAGTTATTGTTTTTCCCCATTCCATTTCCCCAGTGAATTTTTCTACTTGTAATGATCAATACACTGTGTCAATTTGAGAAATGTATCTGTATTGGGTATGCTATGTCCCCCCAAGTCCTCATACTTTTGATGGGGCTGAGTCTAGTGCTTGTGATCAGTTTGTTTTATAGCCCTGGGATTGATGATGTGAGTGCTACACCCACCTAGGGGTGAAGCTGAGATATAGTGTAAGGGAAGTGGGTCTTCCGCTTGCTCACTTCCATCCTCTCTCTTGCCAGCACCTTGCTGCTTGTGGCCACCATGAATGGCAGCCCTGTTACGCCATGCTGCCTTTTAGCCAGTTAAGTAAGGACTAAAACTCCCAAGAAACTGTAAGAATAAACCTTTCCTTCCCTAATTTTGGGCATCAGGTATTTTGTCTCGGCAGTGAGTAAAAAGTAACTGAGACAGAATTTCGTACCAGAGGAGTAGGGTCGTTGCTGTGACTATTCCTGATCATGTGGTTCAAGAGCCTTTGGAAATGGCTTGTGAGAAGAATTTGGAAAGGTTTGGAGATGTTGCCTATATGCATACAGATGGAAAAGCTTAGGCTGTTCTGTATGGGAGATTCTGCTCAGAGTTCAGGAGACCAGAAGGCTGATAGAAAGCCTGCCGGTAAGGACCAGGCTTGGGAGGTTTCTGCTGGGAAGAACGACTACATTGGTGGTTGGACTCCAGACGATGTGTGTTACAGCTTGGCAGAAAGTTTGTCTGCGTTCTGCCTGTGCCCAGAGAATTTGCCTGAGACTGAGATTAAGGGCAAAGGACTAATTACTCTACAGAGAGAAATTTCCAGGCAACCTAGTGTTGAAACGGTGGCCTGGCTATTGTTGGGGGCGTTTAGTCAGATTTATATTGTGAATAAAGAGCAAGGAGCCTGGCATGATGATTTAAAACGTGAGTTTGGCCAGGAAGCTGTGGACTGTAAAGATGAAGCTGAAACCTTGATTCCTGGAAGGCACAAAGGAATAAAAAAGATGGCCTTGGGGCATCCTGGGAAGCAGTGGGCCTCCACCCTTTGCAGCCTGAAGCCGACAAAGGTGAAAGAGTTTTCTTGGAACAAAAAACCACAGAGCGCCCTGTCCCAGAGTGGTGACAAAAAGCCACAGAGTGCCTTGTCCCAAAATGGAGGTGGCCACGCCGGATTCCAGAATGGCAGCGGCATAGAGAAGATGTTCCTCACAATCAGGTTCAGAGAGCTCAGCAAGCCAAGCAGTTGACCCCTACAGCCAAGAGAGAGGAAAGCCTGGCTACTGCTCCAGGCTGCAGTGGACCTTGGCAGCATCCACGTGGCGCTGGTTTTAAGTACAAGAAAAGGCTAAGGCAACTTCTGCCTCACCCGCAGAGAGCAATGTATAAAGATGTAAGGGTGAAGCCAAGGAACATGGATCGTCCAAGGAAAGCTATGGAAGTTAAGACCCCTGAAAGTGCCAAAGGGGCGGAATCACTCAAGCCTTTTGGAGCTCACAACCAAATTGCTTCAGATGCTGAGCAGAGAACTCCAGGACTTAATGTTTGCCCTGCTGGATTTTGGTCTTGCTTTGGTTACAATGCTTTGTATTCCCGTTTGTAACTTTTGGAACGATAATGTTTATCTTGTGCCTTTATATGTTGGAAGTGCTTAACCTGGTTTTCATTTGTACAGTGGGTTATAGCTAAGAGTTTGCCATAGATATACGAGGAGATTTGAGACTTGGACTTACCAACAGTGCTGAAACTGTTAGAGGACTTTGGTAACTCTTGGAGAGGGACTGAATGTCTTTTATATTAAGGATGTACATGAGTCCTTGGGGGTCCAGGGGTGGAATGTATTGGGTGATAATACTATGTACCCCCAAGTCCTCAGATACTTTTGATGGGGCTAAGTCCTGCGCTTGCTTGTGTTCAGTTTGTTGTCTAGTGCTGGGATTGGCGATGTGAGTGCCGTACCCGCCCAGGGGTGGAACCGTCATACAATGGAAATGAGGCAGGTCTTCCTATTGCTTGCTTCCACCCTCTTCTCTCTCTTGCCAGCGTGCCTTGCTGCTTGCAGCCGCCATGAATGGCAGCCCTGCCATACCACACTGCCTTGGAGCCAACTAAGTAAGGACTGAAACTCCTGAGAAACTGTAAGAAATAAACCTTTCCTTCCCTAATTTTGGGCATCAGGTATTTTGTCTCAGCAATGAGTGAAAAGTAACTAAGACAGTATCCTGGGTTATAGAGGACATGCCCTAGAGTGGCTGGTTATACTCTAGGATGTTGTAATAGTTGATTCATTGTGTTAATTTGAGAAGTTTAGAAGTTTAACTAAGGGTTTCAGCAGGGAGCCAGGGTCCTCACTTTGTAAACATCCTCTGCCTGTGCAAGGGGAGGGCACAGAGATGGTGTGAGTGCTACACCTGCCCTAGGGTGGGTAGCCTGCATACAATATAAGGGGGGAAAAGAGGCTTGCTCTCTCCTTTTTTGCTCTTGCTGCTTTGCTGTCTTCTGCTGCCATGAACTGTTACCCCCCTGCCATGCCACCCTGCTTTGGAGTCAGCTGATTATAGATTGAAACCTCCACAAACTGTGAACTAGATAAACCTTTCCTTCCTTAATTTGGGGAATTGCTTACTTTGTCTCAGCAATGAGAGAAAAGTAACCAAGACATTACTCCAAAAAAAAAAAAAAAAAAAAAAAAAAAAAGACTCCCCATCCTACAAACAAAAACAAAAACCTGAACCTCCAGAGCTAATCATGTTTTGACTCATTATCAGAAAACAGGAAAAATACTGCCCATAACCACATATTAACAGCTATGCTGGGGATGAACCATCCCTGAGGTAGCTGTCTGGGCACATAATCAAGCTCTTAGCAAACTTTAATGAGAGCCTGGGGGTAGGTGAGTTACGTGGCTGAAGTTCTTGCTCATCTGGTCACCAGAGAAGCAAATCCAGGTGAGATTAAGTGGTCAGTGTATGGACACCTGGACATACTCATCTGCCACTGCTTTTCCAGTCCATCAAGTCTTGGAATCTGGCTGGCTGGCATCTCTGCCAGGCCCCTGACCTTGCTTACAGGCTCTTGGGTTTGGAGTCAACATGTTCATAATGTAAGCTCATTGCCCTGTGGTTTGACTGTGCCAAATTTGGGGTGTTTGGCTTTTTTGGATTCAGTCTACATGGGACACCTCTAGGCCCCGGGCTAACAGTCTTGGAGCCAAGTAGATTCTATGAGTGCACTGCCACACACAACATGCAGGAGGGTAGAAAATAACTGACTTCTGAAGGGCCCAACTTCAATTTCTTCTACTTTACACCTAGCAGCAGTTAAACAACATATTTGTGTTGCTAGTGTATTCTTAGAAAACTGCACCCTCTTCTAAAGAGATAGGAAAATTTTAGGGCTAGAAAGGAAATAGAAAATGAAATCCCCTCAGGGATATGTGAAGACTTGGAACTAACCCACTGTGTGTTCCCTAGCTCATGTAGACTTCCAGGGTATCTTTGTTCTGTGCCCCATGAGGACCCACATGAGCTCTGCCTCAGGCAGGGGCTCTAGCTCAATGGAAAGTGAGTTTGCTCATGAATTCAGCTTAGATTGCTGAGGAATTTCCCAAACATTGATAGTATTCATAAAGTTACTCAACCACTACCATGTGGAGACAAATTACTTTATAGGTGTGTGTGTGTGTGTGTGTGTGTGTGTGTGTGTGTGTGTGTGTTTTATGTTCTGGCCAACAGCTCGGAGAAGGGAGAATGTAGTGCATGCTGACTGGGCAAAGACTGATTATCTTTTACTTATCCTTTACTTTCTCTAGAACTTTGATGTCTTTATTAAATTATTTAAATCAGAAATTCACATATTCATCCATCTCCCACTGTGCTTTTATACAAAAGCATTCTAATGATTTACTTTTATGCTTTTAAAAATATTTTTGCAGTTGAGCATGGTGGTGCATGCTTGTAATCCCAACACTCTGGGAGGCTGAGGCAGGAGGATTGTTAATTTAAGCCCAGCCTGGGCAATTTAGCAATTTAGCAAGACCTTGTCTCAAAATTTAAAGGGCTGGGAATGTAACTCGGTGTGAAGACACTCGGTTCAATCCACAGGATTGGAAAACAAAACGTGTATAAAAGCTCCCAGCTTGTGCCTTTTCTTGATTTCAGCAGCTAATTGGCCTGATACTTTTAGAAAAGGCTTCATGACGACTTCTGGTGGTTTTCTTGACTTTGACCTAAGAGCTCAGAGTTCGTCTTCCTGTAGTGAAACGTTTCTCTCTTAAATGTTTTATTATTCTCATGCACATCTAAGCTTATTTCTGTGTGCGGAGTCAGTGATCTCCTTTCTCATCAGAGTCGACAGCTCGGCATCAGAAGACTTGGACATGAGCAATGACTACCAGCGGGTTAGATACTGAAGAGGGTTCCTGCACCGTGGCCAGCAAAGGGGCCCAGAGGGTGCACGTGCTCCTGTCCACTGCAGGCCTCTAAGGGCCTCGGGATGGGCATGCTGCCAAGGAAGGCCGCCCAGCATAGGACCGCAGCCCGGTGGCTTCCACAACAGAAGTTGATTTTCATAGAGCTCTGGAGGCCGACGTCTGACACCGAGCTGTTTGCACTGCTGTTCTCCTGAGGTCGCTCCTCGGCTTGGCAATGGCGTCTTCCCTGGTCTCCTGTGTGTGTGTCTGAGTCCCAAACTCTTCTTACAGCGACCCTGGTCACAATGCATAGAGACCCACTCTCAGGACTCACTTGGTTGTTTTTTTTTGTTTGTTTGTTTGTTTTGGTGGCACTGGGGATTGAACTCACGACCTCGCGCCTCCTCATAACAGGCACTTAAGCCATTGAGCCAAACTCCCAGCCCTAGTTTTTTGAGGCAGGGTCACACTGTGTAACTCAAGCAGGCCTTGCACTCGTGTTGTAGCCCAAGCCAGCCTCGAACTCACAACGCTCTTCCTACCTCAGCCTCCCGAGTGCTGGGATTAAAGGCATGCGCCACCACGCCCGGCTTCAGGACTCACTTGGTTTAATCACCTCTTTCTACACCCTGTCTCCAAGGACAGCCACATTCCCAGGTGCCAGAGGCCAGGACTTCATTATGCAAATTTGGCTGAGGCACGGGAAGGCTGACACTCTCAACCCCTCATGGGCCACAGCGGAGCTGAAAACACAGACAGCAGGGTGGGGAGATAGATTCAGGATCCTCTCCGCGGCCCGGATGCTCAACAGCCACCGGGCAGGAAGAAGCCTCTCTGTCCCTGTCCGGGCAAAGGCACAACCCGAGCCGGAATCGGCCAGCTGAGGAGCCTTGGCCACACGGTGCCGTCCGCTGCGAGGACAGAGCACCGAGACGACTCTCCTGGATTGTCAGCGGAGGGTGACATGACTTCCAAGACTTACAAGGCTGCTGAAAAGTCTTGTGAAACTGGGCATTTAAAGGCAACACACTTCTGTGATTGGAATAATTCACCTATGGGAAACAAAACTTCCCCAGTTCTCCTGGCTGGATGCTCATTAAGGTCCACCTGGAAGTCCTGGGGACTATGCTGCCGGGGGCTCTGACACCACTGGTCCCGGCTCTGGGGCAGTGCGGAAGGCTGTTCTGCCAGGGACAGCGGGGCCCATCAAATCCCTTCTCCTCTTGTCCAAAGCAAGCCTGCAGCACTGCTGCCTCTCCGTCCTCCCCATGGGCTGCACGGGATGTTGGCGAACCCTGCAATAGTGACAAAGTCCTGGGCGTGAGTCACGCAGGTGTGTTCACAAGTTCCTTCCAGGGTCACTAATAGGAACCCAGGCCGCAGCTCTCAGAACTGGGGGATCACACAAGCAGACTTGGCGGTTATAATCATTAACCCCCAGATTACTGTTCTGTCAAACATTCGAGGACTTCCTACCCCTTTACACATGTTATAACCTGTAGCCTGTGATTTGACCAAAGCGCCGTTTTGCTGTTTTGTATGCGCTGTCTTAGATTAGAAACCCCCCTTGATTCACTAAGGTTTCTGATTTTCTGTAAAATCCCCCTTCCCCCAGTAATCTAAGAAACAAACAGTTACAACTTTTAGGTTGCTGACGGAAAAGCGGGGTCAAAAGATAAACACTCACCCTGCTCCATGCAAAGAAAAAAAAATGTGTAAAACGTGCCTTTCTGTAACCTTTGTTATCCATATTAGGGAACGACCACCACCATCCGGCTTTAGACCCTCCCAAAGACAATTCCTCCAATGGATGTAAGAGATCTTTAAAATACTAACCAATGTAATCTACTTTTGTACCCACGTTAGCAAAACTCCTCCTCTCTTTGTTCTAATGTTTTATAAGCCCCTCCAATCCACAGAGAGGCACGCAGTCTCAGATTGGGTTTAAGTGAGACTGCGTCGCTTGGCCAAGAAAATAAACGCTCCATTTTAAATTCTTCGGGCGCTCCGTGAGGTTTTTTCAACTCGGGGGGCTTCACTACAACACACACACACACACACACACACACACACACACACACACACACTGATTCCTTAAACACACGCTAAGGTGTCTCTGGCTCAGCAATTTTGTTGCAGTGCTGTCCCCTCCCCATCTTACCTCCTTCTCCCACTTCCAAACGCAGCTCACCCTCGGAGAGTTTGTTTCACTTTTTCTGTCTCCCAACACGGTGATTTGCCTATCACAGACTGTAGCACCCTCTTGGGCTGGGCGTGGAGCTCAGAGGTAGAAGGCTAGCCTAGTTTGCGGGAGGCCCTGGCTTCAATGCCCAGGATTGGGAGAGGGGGATACTACTAGGTTAAATTAAATCTTACTCGCGTAATGTGTGAGAAATACCTTTTCCCCTCATTCCAGGTAGTCTAAAATATTCATTGATCCTTGCATGAGCAAGTTGAAGTAACATCTAATCTACAGGAAACTTGATTTTTAGGAAAAAACTGGTTTTCTTATCTTAAAGCTAGAACAATGGAGGTGTCCGGCCTTGCTCTACCCACAGCAAGAAGCATGTGGCTGACCACACTCTTCCCCACATGGTCCCCGCCTCAAGTCTCAGCCAGTTCCATCCCAAATCTTATGTTTAGCCATCTTGGCATCTGGGAAGGGAGTGGTGCACAAAGCTAGTTTTAAAAAAACAACAAAACCCCCACTAAAAAGCCTATAGTGGAAACAACCATAGTAAGTGTTGTAGATGTAAAAAAACTGGATTCCTTGTCAATTACTGGTGAGAATGTGAAATGGCACCCTCATTTTGGAAAATATGTGACAGTTTCTAACACATTAAACCTAAACTTGATATACGACCCAGCAATTCCACTCCTAGGTGCCCTCCCAAGAGAAATGAATACTTACCTTCCCAAAACACAGGTGAAGGAAACTTCACTGCAGGTTTATTCATAGCAACCTCCAAAAGGAAACGGTCCATTTGTCTGTCAATTGGTGAATGAAAAACGAAAATTGATGTATCGATTCTCTGAAATAGTTTGTAGCAATTGTAAAGAAGTACTGATACACATGATAGTTTTGAAAAGTCTCAACAACATTGCTCATAGAAAGAAGTCAGGTACACAAAAGAACTACATATTGTATGACTCTATTTCTCTGAAACCTCCATGAAAAGTAAAAATCTATAAGAGAATGCACAATAGCAGTTATTTGGGGGCTGAGATAAGAACAGAGATAGGCAGTAAATGGACACAAGTGATCTTTTTTAGAGTGATGGAAACTTGACAAATTTTACACAACTGTAAATTTACTAAAACTCACTCAAATGGGTGAATTTATTGGTATATTATTTATACATCCACAGAGGTTTTTTTTTTTTAACACCCCAATAAAGGTCCTGGTTAATTCTCTTTGGCAACAGGTGATCTTTGATTACAAATCCTGAAGCAGTTATTATTAGAGGTAGGTAAGGAAATTGGCAAACTCTGTTGACAGGAGTCAGAGGTTAATCCAAAAATGTCTTCCAGGCTTTTCTTCAGCCATGGTCACACGATCTGCAGGGAAGTTATGGGTCTTGCATGGAGTTGTGCCGTGGGCCTCCCCACCTTCGTCTCCTGTGATTGGCTGTGAAGGAGGGCTGTCTCTGAGAAGGGTGCATGTTCTGGTCCTCATACACCTTTCAGGAACCACATGGTGCGTGTTATGGTTTATGTCTAGATGTCCCCCCAAAGCCTCATGCAGTCATGGGGGCAGGCTTCTACAGTTTGTGACTGATTCATGGTCCAATGCTGGGATTATGGGGGTGAGTGCTACACCAGCACTAGGGTGGGTAACCTGCATACCGTATAAGGGAAGGAAAGAGGCTTGCTCTCTCGTTTCTCTCCTTTTTTGTTCTTGTTACTTTTACTGTCTTCCACCACCACAAACTGTTCCTCTTCTACCATATGCTGCTCCTTGGAGCTGGCTAATTAGGGACTTAAACCTCTACAAACTGTGAGCTAAATAAATCTTTGCCCCTTTAACTTTGGGTATTTTGTTGCAGCAGCAAGAGAAAAATAACTAAGACAGTGCTCAAGGAGTAGTACCATCCTGACCCTGGGATACAAAGACTTGTTGAACTGGGTTCTGTCTCATGTTAAAGGATGAGATCATTGCTTTCTAAAAGACACACTTTTCAGAACACCTTCTCCCAAAAAAGGATGGGGAACCCATAGGGACTCTTCTGATATTTAACTTGGTCTTTTGATTTTGCCTTTGAAAAGTACTCTAAATCTAGATCCAAAACACCCAACCATAAGATGGCAAGGAGCCCATGATAGTCTCCCAGCCCCAGTGAGAAAGCAATACACTATTTTTTGCCTGGCAAACTGGCAAACTGGCACAATTAGAATGTACACAGTGTTCTGTAGGGAGCTGTTGAAGCTGGATATTGATCACATGTGTGGGGCTAAAGCAAGGCCAGCCCTGAAAACAGAGAGCTCAAAACAAGCCAGATAGACAAGCTGTTCCAGCACCAAGAAGGCAAGGGGCCCAGGCCAGCCAGGCAAACAAGTTGCTGGGAAATGGGCTTGAAATTGACATTCTCCTGGTGGGTGTATAAATAAACATGCTACAGTAGTTGAGCAGTTCCTTCTCTCCCATCAGGAGAGTAAGGGCTCCCCCTGACCCCAGCTCTCATTTCTTTTCTTTATTTTCTCATCCTCTCACCATCCTCCCCCCTCTCCCCGCCTCCCCCACCAGGAACATCTAGAGCTGCAGTCAGTTGCTACAGTGTTCTAGTTTGGCATACTTAGAAAATAATGCGCCCCACAGTCTGCTCTGGGTGGCTTGATTTGCTTCCAGCAGAACCTCTAGAGGCTCTGACACCCTGGTGGTCTCATTCTCCTGCTGTGTCACCCCAGCTACTGTTCAGTGGACTGAGTGCATCTGATAGTTTAAAAAGATGTATTCACTCTTCCTTTTCAACTTCAGCTTTCTTTCGATGTGTGAGGAGTGTGTAACAAGAGGTCTACCCTCCTGACATTTAAGAGCACGATACAGCATCGTTAACCACCGGGCACTATCTTATACACTAGGTCTCTGGAACTTGTTCACGCATAACCAAAACTTCACACCATTGAACAGGAGCTCCCCATTCTCCCTCCCCCAGTCCTTGGCAACCACCATTCTATTTCCTGTTTCTGAGTTCGACTATTTTAGTTACTTCATGTAAGTGGAATTATGCAGTATTTGTCCATCTGTCACTGGCTTATTTCATTTAGCATAATGCCTTTCAGGTCCATCCATCTCATTCCAAATGGTGAAGAATTCCCTCTTTTTAATGCTAAAACAGTATTTCATTGTATGGATCTACCACGGTCTCTTTATCCACTCATCCGTTAGTGGACATTTGGGTCATCTCTGTATTCTGACTATCGAGTATCGCTGCAGGGAAACTGGGAGCACAGTTGCCTCTTTAAGATCCCAATTTCACTTGTTTTGACTCCATATGCAGAAGTGAGATTGCTGGATTATGGTAATTCTATTTTTAATTTTTTGAAAAATTTCCATATTGTTTACCATAGCAGCCATATCATCGTAACTTCCCATTAATAATGCACAAGGGTTTCAATTTCTCCATAGTCTTGATAACACTTATTAATTAATAAATTAATCTTATTAGTGCATGCTTGCTGCACATAATGATTACTGCCCTTGTGTGGAATTGAGATATGCACATAACACACCGTCATTCCTCTTCTCATCTCCATTCCCTCCACTCCCTCCCCTTCCCCTCCATCTCTTGACCTCCTTCTCCCTGAGAAAGATCTGTCTCCCTACTTCCTATTATCTATCTTTTATTTTGCTCTTTATTTATGATTTCGGTTTCTCATAGAGAAGAAACCATGTGATATTTAAGCTTGCGTGTCTGACTTATTTCACTTAACATCATGGTCTCAAGGTGCATCTATTCTTCTACAAATGGCTCAAGCTAATCTCCTGCATGATAGAGTGATACTCTATTTTGTACATTTTCCTTATCATTCATCAGCTGATAGATGTATAGGCCACTTCCAAGGTTTAGCTGTTATGGATTGTACTGCTGTAAGCGTGGATACCCATGTATCACTGTAATACGAAGCCTTTCACTTTTTCAGGAAGATGCCTAGATAAGGAATAGCTAGGTCGAGTGGAATTTCTAGTTTTAATTTTTTGAGGACTTTCCAGACTGATTTTTAAAATAATACCCATTTTAACAGATGTGAGGTAATATCTTGTGGTTCTGATTCGCATTTTCCTGGTGATTTATATCTACCTTTCTATTTCCAGGAAATGCCTGGAACCCAGCGGATAGTCACTCTGTAGTTGCTGAGTGAGTGATTAAGCCATAAGCAACTCTATCTTCAGTGTCAGACAAACAATGATACTGTGTGGATTAATCGGAAGGGAAAAGGGGGTGTCTATGACATGAAGGCAGAGGGTCCCCAGGCTGGTAAGATTCTTTCCCCTCTTTCCATGTTAGAAGGCTACCAGAAGTGGCTGGGACCTGGAGACTTTGCATAGGCTCACCACTGTGGAAGGGGATGTGTTTTCCAAAAGAGTGAAATTATGTTTACCCCCCCATTACCTGCTCTTACACTTCCTCTCCTTCACCCTTTGCCTTCAAATACGTTATGCACAATAAATCCCCCAAAAGTGAAACCAAGGAGTTGTCTTCGTCACTTCCTTGCTACTGAGGCAATATACCCAACACCCACAATTTGAAGGAGGAGAGGTTTATTTTGGCTCATGGTTTCAGAAGTTTTAGCCCATTCATGCCTGTAGAAATGGCATGGGCGAAGGTTCTGGGCAAAGGAGAGCTGCTCATGTCTTGACAGCCAGGAAGCAGAGAGGAAAGAGAGGACTGGCGAGGGAGACACATCCTGCCAGGTCACACCCCAGTGACTCATCTCCTAACACAGCTCTAGCACCCTGTATTCCAGTCACCCTCCATAGCCCTGCCTCTAAGCACAGGAGGCTCTGGGAGACATTGCGGGTCCAAACCACAACAGAGGGGGGCATAAGATAAATGGGTGGAGAGGGCAATCATTAGAGTATGTCATGCCAACCTAAACAAACACTTTTCAGAGAACTGGGACCAAGTCTCTACAGGCTGAATGATAACTGCTGTGGTGGTTGTGGTGTTTACTTGAATAAAAAATCCCTAGTGGACTGGTTTAGCACCTTTCCAGGTATGTCAAACATTAAATCTCATAGTTCCTTGTCCAGCACCCAGGGCATTTGGTGGCAAGATGTTAACTCTAAAAGGCTTGAGGGTTCTGACCCTACTGTATTACTAGTGGTTGTGACCCTCTTGGCTTTTTTCTTGGGTGGGCTTGCTCACACCTGCAGCTTTCCTCAGACATTCTAGGTTCCCGGCTTCTCCAGCATCCTGGGGTCTCCACTGCACTTTTGCCTTCACTCTCACATTCAGGGGCACATAGTGTGCTATCCCGGGCTTTCTTCTGAAATCTAGGTGGACGTTTTCCTGACTCCACAACTCTTACATTCTGCATGCACATAAAACCAGCACCGTGTGGATGATGACAAGGTCTGCCATCAGTGGGAGCAGAAGCTGAACACTTTTTCATCTTCTAATGGTCGCAGAGGCCTCTGAGTACCTGAATGGCTGAGGATAGTGAGATGGAATCCTGGGGTCCAAATGCCAATGCAGTCCTTCTTCCTAACTGAAACTTCCTAAGCCTGGTCTTTTCCAACAGCATTACTGTTCACATTTTGGTCTTCAGAGTTCCAGCCAAAATTTCCCATCAAGCTCAACTCACAGCATTCTAGCGCTATTTCTCTAGCCCATGTCTCCAAAACTTTTTAACTTCCTGCCCAAGCCAGTTCCAAAGGCTTCCGAATGGCAAAGTGAGGTAGCACGACACCAACTACTTCACTTCTCTGATACCAGAATCTATCTTTGTCACTTTCTGTTCACTGAGACGTTATACCTGACATCCACAAGTTAAGGAAGAAGAGACTTATTTTGACTCACTGTAGAAGTTTCACTTCATAGCTGATTCCAAGGGAGTGGGGCATGGCAGAAGCAGAATTGCAGAGGAGAAAGAGCTGATGACATGGTGCTAGGAAGCAGACAGAGAGATCCAGGGAAGAGGATGAGCTAGACCCTTCCAGGCCATGTCCTCAGCGATCTACCTCCTCCAACCGAGTTTCATCTCCCAAATCACATTTAGCTATAAACTCATCCGTGGACTAACCCACTGATGAGTATCTTACTCCCATGATCCAAGCACCGCCCCCAAAGCTCTGCCCATGAGCCCAGGAGGCTTTGAAGGGGCTTTACTTAAGTAAAGTAAACAACAATCCAGGATGGGAAGGTTTTCTGCCAGGCGTGGGGCAGCAGGAGAGTGGTGAGAGGAAGACTTAAGAGCAGGCAGAGGCAGGAGCTGGAGGAGAAGGAGTGGTCAGAGTGAGTCTCACATTCCCAGCATCTTGAGCAGAGCGAAGATGAGAGAAAGCGGGGAAGGTAGAAGGCAGGTAGCTGTGCGGTGACCTGTACCCAGGGTGGCTAAGCTGTCCTAGTACTGCTATGAGGAGGACTCGGACCCTTATATAATACCCTATCACTTCCAATTCCTCCAGCACTAGAATTTCCCTCCAGCAGCCTCATTAAGGGCTGGTACCGAAGCTCCTTCCTACTAGAGGGTAATGATGCCAGCGGAGGAGCAGATCTATTAGGGGAAGGAGCAGGACAGTGCTGTGAGCCTGACAGGGGAACTGGCTCTCTCTCCTGCCTCCATCATGAGCAGAAGGCCCTGAGAAGAGAGTTGGGTCCAGGGAAGGGGGCCACAGATCTTCACCTCTGTCCCAGCTGGAGCTCAGGTATGCTGACCGGGGCCATGCTGGCTTCCACCCGCTCTGGGGTTTACCTCTCATCCTAGGCCGCAGGATTGGCCATCCGAAGTGTCCTTCTCTGAGACATGGCAGGACCTCAGGGAGGAAGCAGGACAGTTTCCATCAGCCTGGGTAGAAGGAGGGCTGGAGGAGGAGGAGAAAGATGGAAAGAAGAGGCAAACACACCGTACAACTTTTGCTACTTTTTGGCCTTACTTGGGAAGTCTGGGCCTCTCCTCCCCTTTTATACCAACTGAAATAAAGAAGGCAATTGGGGGTATTTGTCTATACACCTGTGTTCACATTGCAAGGGAACACCTTCTTCTATTCCTCTTAAACCTTACCTACCTTGAGTCTTTGCTTTTTTAGCCTTGGCGAACAGCTATGAAGTCTTGGTCTGCCACCTCAGCTTGTCTTCCCTAGCATATAATGAATTAACGCCATCAAAGCAGACGGCTAATATTTCCTAAAACATGCTTTACCCCTTCCCTAAATGGGCTTTTTTTTTTTCATTTAAAGAGAAAATTGTTCAAAGCATCCATCTACAATCTCAAGAGACTGCTAAAATCAATGCTTTGCCTTCCCTACCCACCTATCCAGGGCCCTACCTCTAGGACAGGTCTGCAGGACATTTTTTTATTTCAAGTTAATGTGTTGTGAGTATTTAAATACTCTGTCACTTCTCTTCATGTTGGGAAAACTGCAGGAGAAAATGGTCTTAGATCTAACTGCAGGGAACCTTTTGCTTCTCTTCTTTAACAGATATTTCTATTTTCACAGATAGCAGTGTGGTTCTTATAACAATCACATTTCTTTTTTACTTTGCCATAACTCAGCTATAGTAATTGTAAACCTCTAGAGCACACCCTGCTGTATTAATCCTCATATTTCTCTCTCTGTCTATCTCCCTCCCTGATTCTCTGTGTATAACTTAATTTCTCTTCACTTGGGAAAAAGATTTCTTTCCAATCCTGTTTATATTTTAGAATATGTTTGTTGAACATTTTATTTATTTATTTAAATTTTTTTAAAATCCATTTTATTCAAAGACAAATAGAAAAGAAGGAGAAGAAGAAAAAAAAACTACAACAAAATTTTAAAGCACTTCAATCAGGGGGTAAGAATGGTATATACATTGTGCATTTGAACATTTTATTTTTAACTAATTCCTAAGGACTCCTCATCTGGCTTCCCTTATCTTTCACTTTGCTCTATTGAATATATTTGTGAGTCACCTGGAAGAATTCTTTGGAGCACGGCCTACAGTATGTCGCTAATTGGAACACCCATATGCCGTGTGCCTCAGGACAAATGGGTTGGAAATGACTAAGAGACATTTCAGTCAGGGTGGCATTGAGAAGATGACCCGAAATCTTCCAATGATTTTGTTCAAGACTGATTTGGCAATGAGATGCAAAGATAATAAATAATTGGCAAAACAAAAAAGATAGTGTGCTTGCCCTACCTGTGTGAGGCCCTGGATTCTATCCTCAGCACCAAAAAACCAAAAAGAAACAATTATTACATTTAAACAAAAATACTTAAGGTACACAGAATGCTCTAAAACTACTTCCCAATATAAACTATACATATATTATATACATATATACCAGTTACCAACACGGAAAGACCCAAGGTTTATGTTTGCTCATTTCATTTAAATATCATTCATGCCAATTGATGTTGACCAAATGACTTTAAAAACAATTTTTAAACTAAACTATAAATGTTTTATATTTGGTCAATAATATTTGGTGAAATTCCATTTGGTTATATTGCTTTCAGCCAAATATCTGGTGTAATTTGTGAACCTGGAAACATCTCAGCATTTCCAGTCAGGGCTTGATGTGCTGATGAATCACCAAAACAGGACGCTTCCTTCCTTCCCGGGTCCCCAGGCCCCTGGGCCACTCTGCCCCTGGAATCTTCACTGTGGAGTGTGACTGGTCCCTGGAGTCTCTTGGGACCGAGCAAGAGCTCCTTGCATTCTGCGCTACGCTGTACCGCATAGCAGGTGGCGCTGGTCGAAATACAGTGAAATGGAAGCTGGGTTGAGAATCAGCCCTTCCCCCCCGCTAATGACTTTGTGTGATCAGTTAGTGCATTTGTGGGATAAGTCTGGGGAGCTTGGGAATCCTGTTGACTGTAATGGAGACTTTCTGCCTGAGTCTAATCCTGAAACATTATATTCTCACTAGGACTTTATAATCTCACTTAAATCTGAAGTGACTGTCCTCTAAGAAGAATGTAACAAGGATAATCAAAATATATGGTGTTTAGATTTTTTTAAATGCATTATTGTAAAAAACAATTCACTATAGATACCCCTCAGAATGCTCCCCCTGAATGTTAACACACCTATCCCAGCATTCTTGACACTCTCTGAAGCACTTCTGGAAGTCCTCTTCTATGCTTATCTGTAAGACATGATAAAAAATCCAGTGACTGCTGCTGCTGAGTGCTATCCAATGGAAACGCAGGCTCATAAAAACGCTACAGGGTCTCTTCAGCCACCACATTCACCAAATCTGGCTCCATGTGACTTCTGACTCCTCCTCAAAGTCAAAATGACCAGGAAAGGCAAGCAGTTTAAGCTGATTCAGACCATGGAGGCAGCTATCTTCAGCTAAAGATAGTCATGAAAGAGGGCTTCCAGGAAGGCTTCAGAAACCAGCGAGGATGGGATAAATGTGTTTGGAAGTGAGGAGTATTTTAAGGGGGATTAATGCCGATGTGTTTTTCTTTTTATTATAATACAATTTTTTTTAGAGCAGAATATATTTATTGAGAGAAAGAAACCTCTGTCCCAGAGAGACAGAAGGGGCCCCCAGGGGGTTGCTGAGGATCCCATCTTTTCTAGTGATTTTATAGAGTAAAATCACAAGGTGAGGTGGTTCTAAGGTACAGAAAAATTGAAACTCACAAGGTGGGCATGAGGTGGGACAGAATTATGATCAACCAATAAGATTAACTGCACAGGTAAAATTGATTAAATCAAGCACAAATGGGGAAGCGACTCACATAGCAAGCAGGCATGCATAAAGAACAGAGAGCAGTAATACAATTTTTAACTCAATTTTTAATACAATTTTTAAATTTAAATATTCATTTTTTTTTAATCTTACCTTGTATTTGTTGCTGGGATGTTCCTGTCCCTCGAGACACTTGATTATAGCTATTTGAAGGGCTTCTGGTTTCATGGAAAGCCACGGCCATCTCTGCCCCTCTTCTCGCTCTGCAGAGTCCCCCCAACATTTTCCCATCATGAACTGTGTAGTCGTGAACCGTTCAAGTGTTATAATACAGCACTGACATAAACTTTGTCTCCATTTCCCCCTATACATTTACACCAAAGCAATTTTCACCAAATGTCCCCGGTTACCAGTTGATTTTATCTTAAAACAATACTTCATTTTCTAAAGAGGATCTGTTCCAAATGTGCTAATTACTGGCACAGGTTCAAATTTAGAAAAACTATTTTGAACAAATCAAAAGCAGACGATTCCTATTCTGGCACGCACTGCTGTTTGCTCCCCGGTGTCCGCCTTCCCCTTCACTTTCCGACGAGTAGTCCAATTTGGTCTAGGATGGATGCTAATGAGCCCAAGCCAGTTAGGACACATTTGCACCTGTAGGGAGTGGCTGGGTCAGGAAAGGGCCGGGGGTGGGGTGGAGGGGAGTCAGTCGGGGCACCCCTGGAAAGCATTTCCTTCTCCCCAAAGTGAGACACAGAAGCTGATGCTATCTGTCCTTCCTTGGAAGTGTTTCTGGAGCCACAGCAGCCATACTGGCACCAGCTGGAGAAGGAAGCCAACACGGAAGACAGAGCTGATGGAATCACCCCGGACTAGAACGAGGCTGGAAGGACCGTGTCCAGACAGCGCTGGGAGACAATGAAGGCCTTTGCTGAGTCCTCGATGAGGCAAGAGTTCCAGTTATTTGCATCCCAAAGCATTCAAACTCATAGCCAAGTGGGCCCTGAAGTATTTTCATCTGGCTCATAAAACATTACGTCAGGCCCTGAGTTCCAGTATGCAAGCTTGCCTAATTTCCCAGTTCTAGGAAACAGGCTTATCTGATTTCCTAGTTCATGGAAGATTACAAATAGCAAGTGAGAGGTAGAGGAAATGAAGGCAGCTGGTCAGGGAAGGAAGAGACACAGAGGTGAAAACTAGGACACAAGATGTGGCATCGGGGGGCCTTCGGGCGTCCAGGCACCCCACCCCTCCTCCTCTGCAGCCCCGGATATAGACGGTGACTAAGCCCTACCCACGGCCCGGTGTCGCCAAGAGAAGCTGGATTTCTTTCTCTTTCAGGAGGGGGTTGAGGTGAATAATGTTTGATAACGCTGCTGTGTAAACAAGGGAAAGGTTAAATGATTAAAAGGATAAACTTATCTGCAGAGTCACACAGAGAACAAACTCACTGGCTAAGCTCAGCCGATGAGTGTGATATGCATACACAGATGCGTGCAAGTAAAACCTGCAGGGAAAAAGCAGGGAAAGCGACGCAGGCAGAGGTCTGATGGTCAGGCGGAGCACCTCACCGCAGGGTCCGTGCGAGAAGCCACGCTGGGGACCCAGGACAAGGCTCTGCGATGCAGCGAGCGACTTGATTTGGCTCCAATGGCTCAGCAAGCTGCCGCCGCGCTTCCCTCCGAAGCCTGCCAGTGGGAAATGAGTAAGCTGTTGGCTTTTCTTGGCGGAAGGAGATTGAGCACTCCTAATTAAATGTAAATAGTTCTCAGAGCCAACTGCTTGTAGACAAAAATGACTGGAAAGCCCACAGACACTAAAATTGCACCACGCAAAACAGGTTCTGGGTCTCTGCACGAATGTGGAGCCCACAGATGATGTAGCCACCGAGGTAGAAATCACTCCAACTGAGTCATTTGCTGCCATGGGCGGGAAGCCAGGTGTCTGCTGTACTCTGATGACGCCAGGGTGACTTGTTTACCAAGCATGGGGGCACGCACAGCTCAAAACTGAGGTGTGCGGGTGAACACGGCTTCGTGCAGTCCTGCGGCAACGTGAGAGCTTGCACAGACAGCTCCCCACGCATCCCCAGGTCCTGCCCAGGCTCGGGGTGGAAGATGGGCAGTGGGCTCTGCTTCCCCCAACACAGTCTTGCTCTGGCTTTAATACAGAAAGTTAGATAATACGCAAATCAAGGTAAATACAAAGAAAGGCTCTGATACCTTTTCTGATTACTAACACGTTTGTGTGTATCTTACACACAACTTTTTTGTGTGTGTGCAGGGAATTGAACTCATGACCTCGTGCTTGCCAGGCGGGCACTGTGCTGCTGACCTATATGCCTGGCCCTTCTACACGTAATTATTAAATGAATGGTAAGTGATGTACTAACCTCAGTGTTATTTAAGGAAGACCTGTAAACAATGAAAATACATTTACCAAGAATGAAACCTCAGTCTGTTTAGATTGGTGGTTCTTAATGGTCTATTTTTTCTATTGCCACTTCTGCTGAGGCTGTGCTGCTAGTAAATTATGATTAGTATCAACAACCTATTATTAGCCAACAATTTGCTGGCATGGTCCTAACTAGTCTACGTTCATTACCTTATTTTGTTATCATCATAGCATGGGTACAAGTGTTAAACCAGTTTTACAGATGGAGGAAATGAGGCTTAGAACTGTAATTTGCCTGGGGACTCAGGACAAGGAAGAGCTCGGGGTCCCATTAAACACAGATCCATCCCGGGGGTAAACGCTTAATCACACCGAAGTTACGACAATAGGTTCACTCCATATATGCCGTTTCCAAGATTGAGCTCTTACGAGTTGTGCTGCTATAAACGTGACTATGCAGTGTCGCTGTTATATGATGTCTTTAATTCTTTCAACTCTCCCACATCAGGATGGTGTGAAAGCAATATCAGTTCAGTAGAAACCATGTTTTGAAATTTGAATTTTGATAACAGGCATATGTGGTATGACACCGTTTGGCGACACTGAACGGTTCCGGTCCTCTATGAAACCACGAGGTTAACACTTTCTATGTTGCAGTGTGCTGTGTTGCTGAACTGTGATCTTAGGTCAGCCAGGTGTATTAAATGCATTTCCAGTTTCCGATGTGTTTGTTGAGATAGAACCCCTTTGTCGGGAGGGGAGCGTCTGTGTTCTGTGGTTGGCTTTGTCTCACATCCTTCAGACCCCCGTCACTTCCCTTTGTCTCCACTGCATGGACACTGGTTGGGTGTCATCTACTTTGATTCCATGGGCATAATCTTGCACCCAGACTGGTAGCATTCATTGTCCATGGGCTTTGCTGTTTAGTCATCTGCCTGTTTTTATGTAGAAACACAGAATGATTCAAAAGCTGTGTCACTGCTGCTTCAACCTCACAGCGTATCCTTCCTACTCCGAATAGCAGGGTAATGGCAGTTACAGAATAACACCAACATCATCCTTAGTTGACCTCAGGCTAAAAAATAATGTTCTACACAGGACAGTGCTTGTTAACTTGGGGGGTACATTCGCAGCACCTTGGCACTGTGAAGTGCTGATTCCTTGGTCTGCACCCTGCAAGACCCTCCGATTTAATTGGTCTTCTGTAGGATACTTCCAGGACTCCGTGAGGCGCATCAAGGTTTGGCGGTCACTAACACGGATAAAAGCAATTTGTTACATATTTCTACCGAGACCAAGCCAGGAGCTGTCTGTTCAGTCTGCAGGTGAGTGTGATTCCTTCCCTGTTCTTAGCCTACCTGGCTCTGGTGAGACTGGTCCATTTCCAGCAACTGGAAAAGTCAAGCTCATGAGTCTGGTTAACCAGTTGCTCTAGTCCTGTCCAAGGAAAGGCAGGTGACCTGGCTGGGCCAATGAAAATAGGCCCTGGGATTTCTGAAAAACTCTTTAAAGGGTGGTTCTTTTTTTTTTCTAGAAATTGAGCTTCAAGGTCAATATAAATCTACAACTTCTTTTTGCCATCGTTAGCCCCCAAGAGAATCTTAGAGTAAAGGGGAGGGCAGAGAACATTGTTGAGAAATGGAAAGAGCAAAAATGTACCCTATTGGGCCTTTTAGAGATCCACAGTGCATACTTCTTTCCATCTAAATCAGGATGAATGGAGGAGAGAGAGAGATGGAGAAGTTAGGTAATTGGAAAAAAGGTAGTTTTATCCCCGAGGAGCTGATTGAGCTCATGGCTTTGGATTGTTTCCCAAAAGAACTGCTTTGCCCTCTGCCCCTGAGTTCACCTGATTTATAACCAGTCACAGGAGTGGCAGGGGTCTTCAGACCTTGCCCTCCAGGCAGACTGCTTAGAGAAGGGAGGAGGGCAGACTGCAGGTCAGAACCTCTGACCAGACAAAAGAAAGACCCTGGGAGAGCTGAACCATGCCCGACACCAGTGCCTGCTTATGTCCCCATTGGGTTACTTTCTCCCAAGGGCCATCATAGATTGGTAAACTAAGCTTCTGCCCCCCAGGAACCTGCCACCAATGCATCTGCAGGCCCAGGTCACCCTCTACTCTTGAGAGGAATGAATGAGGACAGGGTGAAAAGATGTGAGGGTCCCCCCAAGCTCCTTCACCCCGAGAAAGAAAATGAAGAAACTTGGTCTTCTTTTCCTCTCATTTGAGCCCATGGATCCAGCTAGGTATGAAGCCAGCTGCACTCTTGAATTTCCCAGCAGGGATCAAATACATTTTCTTTCTTGGTTTAAACCAGATTTACTTAGGTTTTTCTCATTTACAAACTGCCAGTCTTGATTAATGCGTTAGTTAGTCAGTTTTCTTGTGTTTCATTAATGCAGTGAGGGCCTGTAAGGAAATGCCATTTTCCTTCTGCCGCATTGGACTTGTGATGCTGGATTTGCCTGCGATCGTCCTTTGGGAGCTTTACAACATGGCCTTGTCCGCTGGCCCCACTTCCCCTCAGGACTCCCTCCCGGGCTGGGTGGCATGCAGTGCCATCCCTGTGGTCCTTACTCCTGCCCAGGCCTGTGGCAAGGTCCTTTCTTTACCCCTCCTGGAATTGTTCTACTTTAAAATGTTAAATGTAGCATCTTCCCCTTTGGCCTCCTGACCAACAGTGGAGAAATCTCTCTGTTTTATTGACACAGTTCCCTCTTACTGTCCTCAGAAAGTGCTGATACTCATTTTTAAATGCATTAACTGTACAAAAGTCAAAATATCCCCGTGTCTTACCTACAACGACCTTCCCCCACGTGTATATTTGTCTACCTAAGAGAAATTAAGTTTAAAAAACTATTTTTCCTGAACCATTAGACATAAGAGCATCTAGATAGAAGCATTTGCTTCCCTCAGAATTCTCCTAGTGGTCAGAAGATATTTTCAAACGCTCTTGTTCAACCAATGAAAGCAGTAAATATGGTTTTGAAATATCATATGAGGAAGGAGTTTGAGAATAATTTTATTTTGTGGGAGAGGTATGAGGTGCTACAGCTTTTTGCATACCACTCCCTGACAGGTGGTATCTTACCTCCTTCTGCTTTTTCCCTCTTCCAGCCTCTGTAACCAAGGGTGAAAGAGTCTAAAATGCTATCTGTAGTCTCCGTCTTCTCCTTATTCCATGTGTGCTGACTTCACCGGACGTTAAAGGAGCACCAGGCTGTGTGGTGGGGCCTTTCCGATGCTGCCAAAGTGCCTCTGAGGTTCTCTTAGCCTCACGGTGCAGAGGCGTCCACAACTTTCGCTGCATCCCAAAGCAACCAATGAGAAAACAGTGGGAAAAAAGAAACACTCCATTCACGATAGCACAAAAGGGCATAAAACAGTTATCGGTCTCCTGAACAAGAAAGGGGCGTGGCCTAAATGAAGACAATGATATAACTTCATTGGGAAAACAGAGGCTATGAGTGAGGATACTAAACGCTGGCACCTCCGCGTTTGTCATTCCGGGCCTGCGGGCCTTGCTCTGCCTGGGTCACCTGCTCACCCGCAAGGCAGAGAAGTAGCAGCACGTGGCTCCTGACTTGGGCCATTCGCTGACCTTCTCCGGGCTTCAGATTCAGCATCTGTAAAACCCGCAGGGGGACAGTTGATACTTCACGAGATTTTCCAGAGATTTCAATAAACCACTGCGAACAAAGCACTTAGAACAGAGCCAGCAGATACCAAGCCATTGAGATGGATTCCTGATTCTCACCATTGCATAAAACAGCCCCTGACATGGGCACCACTGTTAGAATTGTGTTATGGAGGAGAAAACTGATGTCAGAGAAGAGAATGGTTTGTCTAATGTCATCTAGAATGTAAATGCCAGGGATTCCTAAACTGATCCTCTGACTGGAGAGCTATTATTACCTCTGCATTTCCAGGTAAGAAGGCAATGATGTTTGTTTTGACATTCTGTAAAATAATTCTACAGTTTACCTAGAAAGAATAAAAGCAAGAAAGATTTGCTTAAAAAAAATACTGAAATCATGGGTGATACGTCATACATGGTTGCATCAAGAAGGTAAACATTTCTATGTTAAAATAGGACATTAGGGTGATAGCAGTGCTCTTTATCTCGATTATGGTAGTTACACAACTGTAAGTGTAGCCAAAATTCTTAAATATTTCCATTTAAAACAACTGAGCCAGGTGTGGTGGCGCACGCCTTTAATCCCAGCACTCGGGAGGCTGAGGTAGGTGGAGTGTTGTGAGTTCGAGGCTGGATTGGGCTGCAACGCGAGCGCAAGGCTGGCCTGAGCTACACAGTGCGACCCTGCCTCAAAAAACCAGGGCTGGGAGTTTGGCTCAGTGGCTTAAGCACCTGTCTGGCAGGTGTGAGGCTATGAGTTTGATCCCCGGTGCCGCAAAATAAATAAATAAATAAATAAATAAATAAATAAATAAATAAAATAAAACAACTGAATTTTGGTCGTGAAAATTATACCACCATCAAAACTTGAGAAAAAGATAATTATAATTAACAAGCGAAGAAATCAACCAAGTGGAAATATGCATGAAAATGAGATGCTATAGCACCAACCAAAGCCAGAGAGTCACAACCTATGACCCAGCAATTCTGGCCCTGAGTATACACCCGGAGATGAGTGCTTCTGTCTGCTAGGGAAAATGGAAAGAATGTGCCCAGCTGGCTTTCTTGGGAACGGCTCCAAATTACAACCAACCCTAATTTCCACCAACAATACAATGGTAAATAAATCATGGTAAATTCAGACAATGGAAAACTACAGCGAAATGAAAAAGAATGAACTCTATATGTAATGTGGATGAATTTCTCAAATTTAATGTTTAATTTGAGAAGCTTAACCCAATCAGACACATACTGGATGCTTCTGTTTGGGAGATGTCTGGGACACGCCAAGCTTGTCCACAGTGGCAGAAGAGTTGTGACTCAGAAGAGGCCACCACTACCTGGCAGGGGTAAGGGGAGCCTTAGGGTGCTGGAACTGCCCTATATCTCCATGTGGGAGTCAGTTACATGGGTGGGTATGCACGTCAAAAGACATTGAGCTATGTATTTAAGATCTTTCACTTTCCCAAATGTAAGTTACAGAAAAAAGAAGACCTAATCTGAATTTTTTTTTTGTCTGTCTTTTTGAGACAGGATCTCACTATGCAGTTTGGACTGGCCTTGAGCTCACTTTGTAGCCCAGGCTGGTCCCAGACTCACAGTGATCCTCCTGCCTCAGCCTCCTAAATGCTGGGATTACAGGCATGCCCTAATCTGAATTAAAAACATGGGCAAAGGATTTGAGATTCTGAAGGAAGCGATCTTAACTGATGTAACTATTATGGACACAAGGACACATGCGCCAAATCACTAATCACAAATGCAAAGGAAAGGATTTTCTGAAATTATAACACCTGTATTTGAGAAAGATGAAGAAGTGATGAACAAGACCCTGAGATGGAGGTTTTCAGGCAAATGATTCTCAGGGAACTTCTGAAATAAGAATTCAGAAAGTGGAAGAGAAGGAGGAAGAAGCGGAGAAAGAGCAGTGTCGGGTGACCTTGCCTGCTCCGCACTGCCCCATGGGAGCTGTGGCGCCCACGGCCTCTGCAGGGCTTAGCCAAGGCCGGTCCTCTGGGCTTTACAGTCTGTACTACCTGGGGCTGGCTCCAGACTGCCTCTAACTCTCCGAGCGACTTCTGGCTCTCAGTGCCTGGGCGGGTCTCTGAAGACTGCGGCCGGCCAGTTGCATCAGGAGCTGGCGTGTGCCCCGCGGGGGTGGGGGACCTCCTCAGAGCCTGGCAGTGTCTGCAGCAATTACGTTGCTGCAAGGTTGGAGATTATCAGCCTGAAGATTTCCCCTTTGCAAGAGTTGTGACAGCTGAGCAAGTGGAGAAATAAAGTCAGGAATAAATGAACGAACAAATGAATGAATGAATAGTCTTTCCTGGAAAAGACTAGGTCTTCAGTAAGCTGCCCATACATTTTATATAAAATAGGTGCTTTGTACCCAATGTTAGCAGAGAGACCTCTGAGATTTATAGGCAAAGAAGTGGGAGTCGATTCTTTCAGGAAGCCCTCGGAGCCCATTTAAATCTTGGAATCTGATGAGTCACGGCTATGTCACAGCAAAGCGTTCGGGTTGTGAAACTGAGCGCCTTCTTTCTGGCAGGCCTGTTGGGTCACCCGCCACTCTCGGCCTGCTCTGCGTTGTCCCTTTGTGCTTCATCGCCTGCAGTTTTCACGACGCCCTGTGAGGCAGCGATGGCCACTGCCTCCCAGATGCGTGATAGGTTAAATTCTTGTTTCTCAAATTTAGCAGCGCATCACGGTCATTCGCGGGAGTTGTGTAGACTGTCGCGTGGAATGCAACTGCTGCTTGTAAAAAACATTCCCCACGTCCTGAAATACAGCCGGGAAAAGGGGAATTTATGATATTTCCCTGTGTCCTGAGGAAATAAGAAAACACTCATTCTTAGGTCATTCATCTATCTTTTTCATTCATCCACCTCTATACCGAGCATTTGCTTTTGACAAAGGTCCCGCTGAATACTAGGAATGCAGTGCCAAGGAGATTGTCACATTCCCTTGGGGTCTTGAGCGACCTCAGGTGGGAAGGGGTTGGGGTAGAGTGAGAGGGCGCAGTAAGCCCTGCACTGTTCCCAGGAAGCCATTCACGCCGCCGGGCAGGTGGAGCCTGCGTGGAACTTGGGATGAGACACAGAACTAATAATTCCCACAGCGATCGTGCATCGGGGGATGGTGATGTCGACCGTCTTCACACATGCGTGGGAGTCACTGGTCGTTGGTCACAGACACTGGCACTGTCTGTGAAGACAGTCAAACACTCTTTTATTAAAGGCCACGGGGAGGCTCAGGGACAGAGCTGTTCATGACGTTTTGCTCTCAAACTTCACAGCCAGAATCGGCTACTTAGTGCAGAATTTTATCGTTATCAGACAACTTGCCTGGAATCCAGACACACAATTCCTCCTTTGTTTCCATCTTCTCGTGAGTCAGCAGGGAACTGCAGGAACATTTTATTTTAGATAATGCAGGTACACAAAAGGGCATGTGAAGAGTCTGAGCGCATTCGTTTTATGGTTTTAAGGCCTTGGGACAGGGATTCCCCCAAAGCAAGAGTGGGCCACGCTTCCGGTCCTGCAGTCCGGGCTCCCCGCCCTGGCGTGGAGACCACAGAGAAGCCTTCCGGGGCTACGCTGAGTCAGCCGCAGTCCAGTGGGGCGTCAGAAGGGTGGGGGACCTCGATTCTGCCCCACTTTCCTCATGTGCTCCATTGCCACCACCTAAACACTGTTTGCCCCAGAAAGTTTGTTTTGTTTTGCTTTGTTTTGTTTTGAGACAAGGCCTCACTATGTAGTTCAGGCTGGCCTTGAACACTTTATGCAGCCCAGGCTGGCCTCGAACTCATGGTGATCCTCCTGCCTCAGCCTCCTGAGTGGTGGGATTAGGTGTAGACCAGCATGCTAAATTGGGTTTCTATATGTTCAAAAGTTTATGTCTTCCAAGTACTTTAGCATATTCTAAATAATTCTCAAGACAATTGTGAAGAATAATTTAGTCTTCCTACTACCTGTATTTTCTATGGGTTTTTGCCTTGCTAATTTAATGAATCATCGTGTCTTCTTTCATTTTTTTTCAAGTTTTTTTTTCAGCTCATCAAATTGCACAATAGTCATGTCAATTTTTTAAATTCTTGTCCTATATCTTTCTCCTTTGTTTCTTGTTTGTCTGTTTATTGGCTTTAATTTTGAGATGGGATCTTGCTAAGTAGCCCAGATTAGCTCGAACTGGCTATGTCACCCAGGCTGGCCTTGAACTTGTGACCCTCCTGCCCCAGGTGATCCCGAGTGCTGGGATTACAGGCATGTGCCACCATGCCAGGTCCTTAGCGTCATTCGTGATCTCATACTTTTCTGGGGGAGGGGATAACTAGTACTAAGAGTAGAGGTGGTGAAGTGCTGTGGTTAGAATGTGTTTCTCAAGGTTCACGTACTCAAGACTCCATCCCCAACCCAACAGCACTGGCAGGTAGCCCAGGACACCACGGCCTTTACAAGTGGGTTGATGACATTATTAATGGAATGGGTTCCTGATAAAAGAGTGAGTTCAGCCTGCCTCTCCTCTTTCTTTCTCTTTGCTCTTTTGCCATAGAATGACATAGCAAGCAAGAAAGCCCTTCTGAGCTGGGCCTCACGGCACCTACTGTAATCCCAGGGTTGTGGGAGGCTGATGCAGAAGTTCTGCAAGTCTGAGCCCAGAGTGGGCAATCTGGTGAGTAAACCCTGTCTCAAACAAAAAACCAAAAATGGTTGGCGATGTAGCTCAGCACTAAGGTCCTTTGTGAAATTTTCAGTACTGGGAATAAAAAAAAAAAAAAAAAAAAAAGAAACTCCCACTAGATGCAGCCCCTGCATCTTGGAATTCCCAGCCTCAGAGCTATGAGCTGACACGTCTCAGTTCGTTATAAGCTACCTGGTCTCTGTGATAGCAGCACACGGAGACTAAGACATTAAACTGTGGGTTTCAGGTTGTTTCCCTGTAGAAGCATAGTGTCAACAAAGGAAGTGATTAAACCGAGTGGATGCTGACTGCGGGTGACACCGTGCCGAGATGCCAACATTACGCATCACCAAGCAAAGCGGCTGCTAACCTCACTCAGCAAGGCGAGATTTGCCTCTGTAATAAGCTGGCTGGGGTAATGCAAAGTTGACTGCATTAGGCGAACTTTTAACTGGGCAGGGTGCTGGAGACAATCCACGTAGTGAGCAACCTTTCAGATGTGGGGTACTGGGAGACTTCAAATTATGGAGAGGTACATGTGATACCTACAACACTAGCTGAGTAGATATGTCTCTTATTTATTTATTTACCAGGAATTGAACTCAGGACCTTGTGCTTGTCAGGCAGGCATTTGTGCCGCTGAGCTATATCCCTGGCCCTTATGCAGCTTATTTAAAAGGCAGTTTCTTGCAGTGGATTGTGTTTCTAAATGCTTCCTCCTCATGAACAGATGGAGCTTCTCCCCAAAGCAAGACCATTCTTCTTTGGTGAAACTGCTTGGCTTTTCAGCAAGCACTGTTTACTGCTTTGACCAGCCGGGGTGAGTACGCCAGGTCTGGGGCCAGATGGCCCTGGGTGCGAATCTCAACTCCAACCCTTCTGCCCACAGCCCTGCAGCCAGTCTCTTCACTGGCTGGGCTTCCTCCCGTGGGATGGAAACACCCCCGGCCGCTGTCCCCGAGGTCCGCGTGTGGATTACAAGCTCTTGCTGACTGCCGCACGTTCCCAGAAGCTACAAAAATAATAATGGTTAATGTGATTATTACAAAACACATCTTATACTTAAGTGTGACGATCACTGCATCTTCTACTGGCCTTAAAAAAATTCAGACTCCTATCAGAAAACTTTGAAATTGTCTCATTTTCCCATTTCATCCATTTGAGGTTATTTTGCTTCGTAACAGGTGTCCCAACACTCTTAAAAGACTGAGGAACCGGTGAACTTCGATCGCTAAAAGAAAGGTGGTGTGACAGACCTGGAGGGGGTTTTTCGGCTGAGATATTGTTTTTCTATTTAAAAATCAGTGGTAAAAGGGTCAACTGATTGTGAATGGAGCTCAGAGGATTCATGAACACCTCCAAGAAAATAATGACTATAAAACAAAGACCAAAGAGACAGCAGGGAAGTGGCCCCGACAGCAGAGGGGGAGGACAGACGGGGGGAGGTGCTTTCTGTCCTGGTGGTGGTTACAGTCAGTTAGGCGATGCACGAGGCGGGTCTTATCAAATAGTCATCAAAAGAGAGGGCCTAATTAGTAAATCGAATAACGCTGTGATGAGATAAAGTGTGTTTCTCTATGAGGACACTGAAAAGAATCTCGGGTTCCACCAGGCTTCCCTGAGGAAAGAGCAGGGCCTGGCCCGGGCCGTGTACAGGGAGGTGGGGTGGCGGGGAGCAGCGGAAGAGGGGAGCACTTTGTGGGGAAAGAGTATCAGAAAAAACGGTCAGAGAGCAAGGCCAGGGCTTGGAGGTACAGGCCTGTGATTCCAGTGACTTGGCAGGCTGAGGCAGGAGGATCGCAGATTGGAGGCCAGCCTGGGCAACTTAGCGAGATCCTGTCTCAAAGTAAAGAAAAAAGGGCGGAGGCGGTATCTCGGGGTGCTGTCTGGCTCGCAGGTGTGAGGGCTTTGGGTTGGATCTGCAGCGCTGAAAGGAAGGAAGGGAAGAAGGACCCGAGCATCGTGGCGGGAGGAGGAGCTGCCCATGCCCATCCGGTCTCCCAGGCCTCACAGGACAGCGGTGGGTGAGGCGCACTGCAGGGCAGGGCCTGGCGTGCACTTTGCCAGGCCGTGTGGGGAGGAGGGAGCTGCGCGGACAGCTGCGGAAGTCGGGGAGGTGCACAGGAAGCAGGCGGACCCCTGTGAGGACAGAGAGGCCTTGGGTTGTGGGATGAGCCCCAGCTCCCTGCCGTGGGCCACAGAAAAGCTGGGGGCGCACTCTCTGAGACCCTCGCAGTGCCCACACTTGGATTTAGGCCTTGAATTTCACTTGAGACATGCTTAGAAGGTTCCAGAAGATTTCTGGTGGACATGGAATGAAAAACAAACAAGGAAACAGCCAAAACCAGGTATGGTGGTGCATGCCTGTAATCCCAGCACCTGGGAGGTTGAGGCAGGAGGATCTCTGCAAGTTCAAGTCCAGCCTGGATTACTGGGAGTTCAGGACCACCCTGAACTACAAAGTGAGACCTAGTAACAAAAGAAAACAAAACAAACAAAAACAAAAGCCAGCCAGGTGTGGTGGTCCATACCTGTAATCCTAGCTCTAAGAGAGGCTGAGGCAGGAAGATTAAAGTTTGAGTTCTGCCTGGGAAACTTGGTGAGAACCTGTCTCAAAAAATAATAAAATAAAATAAAATTAAATTAAATTAAATTAAATTAAATAGAGGTGGATATGTACCATGGTAAAGTACCCCTGGGTTCAATCTCTAATCCCCCCCAAAAAAACTAAAAACAAACAAAAAAATTGGAAAGCTCTGATGGACATTTTGTCCAAACTATGGTCATTACATTTCTTTAAAGACAACATTTGTGTTTGCTAGATTTAGAATCTGTCCTTTTAGAGCAGTTAAGACAAACTTTGCAAACTGTAACACACTGGCAGTAGCTTAAGCTCTGTGGGGGTCCAGGTAATGTCTGGTTGGACAAGAGCATTCAGATCTCTTCCCTCCTGGATCCGGCTCAGAGAATAATAAAATGACTTTTAATAAAATGTAAATGCACAAGGATGAAGGCAGCGGGTAGGAGACGCAGCAATGAAACTTTGGAGGTAAGAAGCAGAGAAAATGGTAGTGTTACAGGCAACTGAGTTAGTGAGAAATATTATAGGCAGTCAGACAGGGCTGGGCCCTCAAAGCAACCGGCACAGAGGACCAGATGTCTTGCGACCTTGGAAGAGACACACACCTCTTGCTGTGGGCCAGATCTCAAGACAGAAGGCGGAATTACCATCCCAATTCCCTACAGAAAGTCACTGATCTGTAAGAATGCTTGCTTATTACATGACTCGCTTCCCCATTTGTCCCTGATTTGGTCAATTTTACTTAAACAATTAAGCTTATTGGTTGAGCACAGTTCTGTCCCACCTCAGACCCATCTGCCTTGCCACTTCCCAGTTTTCCCCATCATGGTTTTACTCTATAAATTCATTAGAAAAGACAGTCTTTGGCAACTCACTCGGGACCCTTTCTGTCTCTCTCAGACAGAAGCTTTCTTTCTCTCAATAAATATTTCTGTACTTAACCTGTGTCCTAAAATTCATTCTTCAATTTTAGAGAACACAAACTCACACTGGACATACAGTAGGTCGGGAGTTTCAGTCCCCTATATCAGTTGTACTAGTTTACAGGTTATGTGTCCACCGACACATGGATAAACAAAATGTGGCATCAATACATCATGGATCTATATGTAAAGGGTAAACCTGAGACATTTGTAGAAATGGATACACCTTGGAGATATGTTAAGTGAAATAAATCAGACACACAGGCTTAGATATCAATGGTTTCTCTCATTTGAGTAATCCCACGTATGAATAAAGAACAACATAGAAGATTGATAAAAAGAAGCAGGGAGATTGATCTCTTCCAAATGGGAAGGGGACTTAGAGATGGAGTGTGTGGGGGAAAGGGAGGATGTAAAAGAGATTTAAGATGTGTCACATACACATATCAACTACTCTCAATGAATAGAATCATTATGTCACAAACCTAAATAAAAAAATACTAACAATCATAATAAAAATAGGGAAAGGGGATCTAGAGATGGAGGGAGAGAAATGTGAGGGGAGAAAAGAGGAATAAAAAGAATCACCATTAAGTATGGGTACCCGCTCCCTAAATGAATGGAAACCTGGTGTTTGCAAAGATACTAGGAGAGAAAGAAAAAGTGCAAGTTTGTAAGGGGGAGGGGTCCTGAGCCTTCCTCAGCCCCGTCCTCCCCGCCCCGGGCTTCTGTTTCCAGGGGAGGAGGCTGAAGCTTCCGGCAGCCTCCGTGCAGCTCCACAGAGAAGACCCTGACCCTTGTCCAGTGTGGTGGCCTCGGTCACCTCAACCCAGAGCAAAACTCACACAGAACACTCTTATTCACACAGGGCGCCCCTTACAGATGCCTCTCCTTAAAACAACACTGGGGAGCCAGGGATGGCCCGAGAGTTGAGGAAAGCCAATTAGTCACAGACAGAGACTGGAAACAGAAGAGATCTGCTAGAAAGAAACAAACTCAGCCAACAGAAAAACTTAACCCAAGGCTTTCGCCTTCTGAGAGATAAGGTATGAAACAATAACAAAGTTATCTATAAAAGGAATTTTCAGTGAGCTTGAAAGAAACGCATGCATTAAAAATATGACCTTAGAAATAAGAAGTGCAACGCGAGGGCCGAAAGATAAGTTCAGAAAATCTCCCAGGAAGAAGAGAAAAGACTAACAAAGGGCATAGGAGAAGATACGGAGTTAGAGGGCCAACTCAAGAAGCCCAGTGTCTTACAACAGAATTATTAAAAGAAGAGAATAGAAGATAGTAAATAATAAGGAAAAAAAATCTCAGTTTTTAGATTAGCGGGTCCACAAACTAGTCAAAACAGTGGGTTAAAATAGATGCCACTTGAGAAAATCAAATTAAAATTTTCATTGCTATATTTTTAGCGCCTAACATAGTGCTGGCAGGCAGTGGGAGCTCCATTAACTTCAGTTGTAGAACAAACAAAAAGTTAGAAAAGCGGGACAGAGATGAGACTACGAGCTTGCAGAAAAAAGAAGTTTAATATCAAAAAACAAAAAAGCACAGTGTCATTTGCTCTTCTTAACAGCCAGCACCTGAATCTAGAAGACAATAAAGCGATGTTTTCAAAATTGAGAGGAAAAATCAACTTCTGTATGTTTAAATGTAGCAATGCAAGCCGGGCGTGGTGGTGCAAGTCTTTATCCCAGCACTGGGGAGGCTGAGGCAGGAGGATCCTTGTGAGTTGCCTAGGTTACAAAGTGAGTTCAAGGCCAGCCTGAACTGCATAGTGAGACCCTGTCTCAAAAAATGGGGCCGGGGATTTAGCTTAGTGGCGTAAGCGCCTGCCTGGCCAAGTGCAAGTTTGTGAGTTCGATCCCCGGTACCAAAAAAAAAAAAAAAAAAAGTAGCCATGTAGCTGGGTGTGGTGGCACAGGCCTGTAATCACAGCTTTCTGGGAGGCTGAGGCAGGGAGGTTGCAAGTTTGAGCCCAACCTGGACAGTTTAGCAACTTAGCAAGACCCTATTTCAAAAATTTTTTTAAAAACGGGGGGCAGGGGCTGGGGATGTAGCTCACCGCAAAGGTCCTGTGTTCAGTTCCCTATCAAGGAGGAAAAACACAGCGATATGTTCCACTCTGCGTGATCTCCAAATTTTACTTCCTTTGCACTTTTCCTCAGAAAGCTCCTAAACTGTGTCCTTCACTAAAAGAGGTACAAACAAGGCAGAGCGAGACACAGGAATGAGGAAACGGGCTCCAAGACCAGAGCCAGGCGACGGGAGTCCTCAGGCTGAGCAGCAGGGGCTGGCCGCTGCCTGGAGCGGGGCTGGCGGGCCCCCGGCCCCCGGAGCAAGTCCGCCTTCCCGGAGAAGACGGAAGGGCGGGGTCCCTAGTGCAGCCGGCTACACGGAAAGGGGAGCTCGGCCGCTGGGAGTCAGAAGGAGTAAATAAAAGACAACGCAAGCCAACAGCAGAACGATCAAGAAATTCAGGGGGAAAAAAACAAAAAAGAGGTACAGAACGGAAGGAAACGTTGTCGCCGTGTCCGAGAGCCACAGCGCTTGGCTGTGAATAGCATTTTCCTGCTCCTAGGAACCCAGACTCTATAAAGACAACGATGATCCTGGTGTTTCCACGTCGGGGTGATGGGCAGAGGCGATGAGATCTCATGGCAGGAGTGGGGAACCATGGAGAAAAGAGGCTAAATCCTCACTTGTAGAGGGATGTGACCCTGATGAAGGCCTAGGGCGGAAAACCGCTGAGTCACAATTCCTGCAAGTCACCTAGCAACCCGGAGGGAACTACCGGCTGACTCAGCCGGGCGGGGCCGGTAGTTGCTTCAGGGAGTAAGGAGTGGGGTGGGGAGAACGGTGAGGGATGGATGGTTGTTTTCAAAACTTGGTAGAACTGTGTGATTCTTTCAATGACATGCAGGTGTGACTTCAGTAAAACAAAACATGAGCCAACAAAGTCAGGCCCTGGAAGAGCCTACAGCCAGACAGATCTGGGTGCTGACACTCCCTGGTCAGATGATGTCTGTAAGTTCTTTGGACATCAGTTTCCTCATTTGAAAAAAAAAACTGGAGATAATAATGTTACGGATGTATCTGATACCGGAGAAGATGAAATACAGTAAGCGCATGAGGCCTTAGGGTCATGCCTGTTTACACTCCAGCTTTTGTTTTCTTCTTTGGGTCTTTATTTTATTCATTTGCTCTTTTCCTGGATTATCAAATTTCCATCACGTTTATGATTAGATCTGCTTTCCACATATTAGCCAATTCGCTTTACTTGGAATGCTGAGCGTTATCGAATGCATTGAAAGATGATACCAATATCTGCTAACGTGGCAAAAACAGATACAACACACTCCTGTCCGTCTGTCCGTCTATCCATCTAAGACAAAGTTGGACACATATTCACTGGGAATTACAAGGAATCCATTTCTCACTTCACTCTCTACATTATCTGGATATTTAAAATTTATTTGTACAATGGACAGGTAGTACTCTGATCACAAAAAAAAAAGCCTATTTAAAAACTTTTTCCATTATAAATTTAAAATTTTATGTTTTTTGTTGGTTTGTTTCATTTTGTTTTTTTCAGGCTGGCCTTGAACTGACTTGGTAAACCAGGCTGGTCTCAAACAACAATCCTCCTGCCTCAGCCTCCCAAGTGCTGGGATTACAGGTGTGCACCACCACGTCCAGCTTCATGATTTTTTTTTTTCTTGGTACCACAAACTAACTCAGAACCTTGCGTTCGCCAGGCAGGCGCTTCTGCCGCTGAGCTATATCTACCTGGTTATGATTTATTTTTAAAGGTGACTTTTTCTCCACTTTCTATGTGAATTTTACTAGTTTGCCTCTGTAAGAACCAGTGTCTCACCAGGTGCCTAGTGGCACCCCACTGCTCCTGCCCAACGAAGAAGCAGCACCCCCAGACTGCTGCCTAAATCACTCCAGTCTGCCCACAGGGAAATTCAGTATGTGTTCAAGAGGGGTATAAGGACTGGATTCTCCAAGTGCTCAAAAAGTCCGTAAGGTCCCGAAGTCCAGTTTTCTGGCTTTTGATTTCTATTTCCTGTCTTATGCATCAATACCAAGATATAAAATGGCCTTGGGTTTTAGTTTCACTTTTGCAATCACTCATCAGTGCCAAGCAAGGGATTTAGAAACCCAGAAGCCACAAAGCTGTGAAGTTCACTGGGCTTGGAGCTTCCCGAGAGAACCAGACAGCTGTTTCCAGCGATTGTTACAGTAATTCTCAGAACGGAGAGAGGCCGTGGTGCGGGGGACGCAGGTCCATGCTTCCAGTCATGGCCTGCGCCCAGTGGCTGCAGAGGGTACCCCACAGGGCCACCTTCTCCCGCAGCCACGGACAAGCGCTCAGGGAGCTGGGCTCAGCCGGTGTCATCGCGCAGCCTGCTTCCCTGGGGGGCTCAGAAGGAACAAATGCCAAGTCACTGCAAAGCACAGAGTTTCCAACTGGATAGAGCGAAAAGGGATAGAGCGAGGTGGCCTTTTACTTCACTCTTGGCTGAAGTGGGTGTGATTGCCTGGGTGACATCTACCCCACTGTGCACGACCCTCTGGAAAGTGGTCAGAGGTCTTCTCCCCGGCTCAGTGAGAGTCATGCCTCGGTGCCACGAAACTCTTCTTCCATGATTAAAGACCCAGGATCCCATCTCCAAACTCTTCTTCTGAAAAACAAACGCTTATGAAACTGGTCTGAGAGCTGATTGTGTTGTAAAAGGCACGCTCCCGAACACCTCCCCTAAGTACCCTTGAGCAACTTCTCAGGACTGTCTAATGCACTGATTACCAGTTTCTGGTCCTTGAGCACGCTGTCACTTAATGAACCATTAAATAGAGCTAATTATTATCAATACATGGCAAGTCTGAAAAATCCACCCTGGCCTTTGTATTGCCATGTGTTTTCTTTGCAAAAGGGGAGGGATCAAGGGATGGAGGGAAGAGAAGGGCACAGAAAAAGAATTAAGATGTACATGTATCAGCTCCCCATGAGGAACGTCTTCACTGTGTACTGCAAACATGGGCTAATAAAAATAAAGTTAAAATTAAAAACCTAAAATTGGAGAGCAGTGGCTACATTCCAGGTGCTGCCCGAGGCAGACTAAGCTCTTACTTGCCACGGAGAGTCCCTTTGTAAGTGGCCTCTGTCTTAACCTCGTGACACATCTGTACAGCTCTTTCTTCTTTCTCCTCATAACATTTTCAGCCTCTCAGGGATATAATGAAGTTAGTCAAAAAGGTGTGCAAGACTGGTTCCATTCTGTGTCCCCTCTTTTGATCATGTTTCCATTTTTGTAGTTTTGAGGAAAAACCAGGATCCGTCTTCCGAGTTTACTGTGGGGAAGGTTGTGCGAGGGAAAGAGGTGAGCCTGCATGGCTCCTCCTGTAAATCTGCAAAGGACTGAAATCTAAATAGTGCTTATACACAAAGGCGTACGACTGTGCCATAAAGAAGTAAAAATGTAAATCGTCTGTAGGATAACGGAAGCACCTTGAGACCACAGTGTTAAGTGAAATAAGTCAGACACATGAGCTTAAATATCACATGATTTCTCTTATGTGAGAAACCCAAAGTATAAACTAAATTGCAAAGTGAAAAGATAAGTAATAGCAAAAGGGAAGATAGATCTTTTGTAAATGGGAAAGGGAGCAAGAGATGGAGGGGAGGGAGGTGAAGGGAATGAAAAAAGGAATTAATACGATATGGACCTGTACCAACTCCCCACATGGAGTAGGATCATTGTGCTCCCCAAGCATGGAGTTTTAAAAAGAGTGCATCTAAAGCTCTTAACAGGGTGCTTGACACAAAGCCAACGCCCATTAAATGTTAGTTCATACTTCACTGTAATTTTATCATTGTGGATTCCGTCACTTTGTGGCTGGGGACAATGACTGAGCTTCCATGGCCGAGTCACAGGGCACCGTGTAATCCACAACCAATTATGCCGGTTGCTCAGTGCACACTGGCTTCTAGGACTGGTAATTGGAAAGGAATGCATTTAGCGTTCCTGACCCTTGCAAAGGGGAGTTAGCTGAAATAGCCCAGGGATTACAATTTTAAGAACTCTGACAGGAAATGTTTGCAAAATTTTGGACATACACAAGCTTCCTGAGAAACCAGAGGCCTAGTGACTCTGCTGAGCTGTCAAGACGAGTTGGGAGGAGGGTTGGGAGACAGGAAGTGAGTTGCTCTGCTCCGCAGGAGGCTGGGTGCTCTCTGGAGCGTCTCCCCTTCCTGGCATTGCTCTCCGCCTGCTGCACGGGTCTGCAATGGGATTATTATTTTACATGTGCCCCAACTGCTACTTCCGGTCACACAAGTAAAGCTCTAAGAAAGCGATTGTTCTTAGTGAGGGAGTTGAGTTTTGTCATAATTAGTGTACAGAATGTGCAATTTGACAGTGGTTTCATTCAGTATCATGAATGATTCTTTTATATTAAACAAACAAAAGGTGCTAAGGGGAGTACTTTTACCCAGTGTGAAATGTGTTCTTACAGTGGAAATGAAATTTTGATGAGATGAAAAGGCAGTAATTTGTCCTGTGGATACCGTGCTACACACGCGGAAGTACTTTTCTCAGCTTACGCATCGTGGCAGTGTTTGCAGCACAAAAGATTGGAAATAATGTTCAGCAGCAGGGGAGTAATACAGTAAATTACAGAACTGTTACTCAGACAACGGACTTCTATCTGGAACATACAAAGAATTGAAACAAAAATCAGGCCTCTCAAATTCGAAGACCCAATCCAGAAATGGGCATCTGGGATGAATACACAATCCTTAGATGAAGAAATACAAATAACAAGTAAATATATGAAAAAATGCTCAACATCATTGGTCATTCAAGAAGTGCTAATTAAAACAACACTGAGCTATCATCTCACTCCAGAAAGAATGGCCAAGATCAAGAAATCAACCAATAATGAATGCTGGAGGGGTTGTGGGGAAAAAGGAACACTGTTGGTGTGAATATAAGCTGGTGCAACCACTGCAGAAATCAGTGTGGAGATTCTTCAAAAAACTAGGATTATAGTTTCCATTCGACCCAGCTAGCTCCCTTCTGGGTATTTTCCTAGAATTGAAAGCATCATATCAGAGTCATATATGTGCATCCACATATATAGCTGCACAATTTGTCATAGCTAGATCTGGTAACAACCCAAATGTCCATCAATTGAGGAATGGATAAAAAAGATGCGGTATTTTTATACAAGGGAGTACTACTCAGCTATAAAGAAGGATAAACTAGAGGCCATTATAGGTAAACTAGAAACCATACTCGTAAATGAAATAAATCAGGCTTGCATGTGTAAACACCATATTCTCTCTATAGTGTAAGAAACTGAAAGTAAATAAGATCTAAAAGTTATAATAGATATAGTGGAAGGGAAAGAAACTGCTCAAAGGGAAATTATATTGTTTGAACAATTTTGAGTGCCTATATGTGGTAACCTGAGCAACTATTTTGAAGATAATAATATGCAATGTAACAGCCATTGTTAAATTTCTATCATCTTGTTTTGCAAACCTATATCACCATTTTTTCTGTCGTTGTTGTCATTTGGCTTTTGTTGTTGTTTTTTTCATTTGTTTGATTGCTCTTTGATTTTTTTGTTTTTTCTTTTTAAAATAAAATTTAAAAAGATAAAATGCATGTACCACAAATATGTACAAATAAAATTTAAAATGAAGAAAGTTCAGCAGAGGAATATTATGAGGACATAAAAAAGAATGAGCAAACTATGTATCACTACGCAAAGATCACTGAGTCATTATAAAGAAAAGAGCAAGGTGCAAGGAAGTATTGCAAAAAGTTGGAGGGAAATTATAAACATATAGATATTCATTTATAAAGGCACAGTTTATCTCTGAAAGGATACAGAAGAAAATGGTAACTGAACATTAGCGATTAGGGAATTCGTGACTGGGGAACAGAGTTGAGAAATCTCACTTCACACACTTTGGTACGTTTTGAATCGTGAATCTACATGAATGTATTTCCTTCTTCAGAAATTTTTTTCGTTCAAAGGAGGGGAATACAGTCAAGAAAAGGCTGTGCTAAGTAGGATGTCTGTCAGTGAAACGGAAAGAAAGTCAAGCAATCAGATAAAAATTTTTCTGTTTTCCTGAATCTTGGAATTTCAAAGGTTTCTAGAAATACTCTTCAGAAATGTCAGGCAATTATGGTATCAAGAACGTCTCTGGCCATTCATCATTTGGTGAATCTGTGAGCTTCATACTGGGGAATGATAGACTTTCTTGTTGTCTTCCTGTAGTTCTTTCTCCTGTTGCCTTAGCAAAGCCTTCATCAGAACACCACGCTCTCTACATGTGCTTCTCACATTCACCTGGCTCCACCCTTGGGTCAGCCGTCCCGTGCTCAGCGGCCGGTGACTGCCCTGGATTCGGAGCCCAGTCACACAATCCCGTTTCCCTCGCCGGTATTTAACAGGCCATCAGGCACCAGTCCAGAAAGGACGTTAGGCAAAAATGAAGGAACTTGGACAAATGTTTCCTACTAATGTCACTGTAGTGGAAAACTGGTTGAGGAAGTACATTGTGAACTCTATATTGATCTTCGCTACTTGCTGTAAATGTAAAACTGTCCAAAAGTTAACAGTTTATGCGTGCCTGTGTGTGTGTATACAGAGAGACTAAAATTAAGTGCTTGTTATTACCAACTCTAATATATTCTTAAATTAAGAAAAAATTCTTTAAAAGTTATTAAAAATTCTTGTGAGTTATTTTAATTTTGTCGTTTTAAAAAGTACTTTTTTTTTTCATGATTTTCTCAGATTTTTTTCTTCTGTATTACTTTGGAAATTCAATGTTCATTCATAACACCAACTTGATTAACTTGAATTCAACTACCATCTATTCCACAATTTCTAGTGAATTGTTCAAAAATTGCCATGTAAGCTGGGCGTGGTGGCGCACGCCTTTAATCCCAGCACTCGGGAGGCTGAGGTAGGCGGAGCGTTGTGGGTTCGAGGCTGGCTTGGGCTACAACGCGAGCACAAGGCCGGCCTGAGCTACATAGTGCGACCCTGCCTCAAAAAAACCCTGGCCGGGAGTTTGGCACAGTGCCTTAAGCGCCTACCCTGGCAGGCGTGAGGTTGTGAGCTCAATCCCCGGTGCCGCAAAAAAAACAAAAAAAACAAAAAAAAACAAAACAAAAAAAAACAATTGCCATTTAGAGTTTCAAGTTTTCTGTCTTGTTTTGATAAAAATCAGATAAAGGACACAGGGTAAATACAATATAGTATGAATACTTTTTACATCAATTAAGCTTATTTATTATTTTAATTCATTTAATGCATGAAAGATGCTAAGAGAACAGATTGAGAGGTTGGTTATTGAATCTCCCAAGTTGAACATTTTCCACTTATCTCTTTTGTGTTAATCTGAGTCCTAATTTTTTATTTTTGTTGAGTTCACAAACTTGGTTTCATTGGTCTTTCAGATATGATCACACCTAGATGAGAATCATACAGGTTAGATTCATAATGAGGTGATTTTGAATTCAGAAGAGCCAATGACTGATGTGGTTACATTTCACAGCAGCTATTTTGTCTGCTTTTCTCAATTATCCTGAGCCTTAGAGAAGCATATTGGACGAGATTCCTTGATCAGTAATAGATCAGGCCAAGGGGAATTGACTCATCTTGCACAATCCTACTTCCAGGCTGGGGCAGAGTAAGCAGATCTTTCTGTGCCCGCAAAGTGTGTGGTTTTCCAGTGTCTGCTAGACTTTTAGTTTGTCTTCCTGGACAGCTCTAGACCCTGATCAACAAAGATTCTATTCTGTGTGCTTTCTGGCACACTTTTCTGTAAAGGGCCAAGCAGTAAACTATTTGGGCATTGGGGATGGTGCTGTCTGTCACTACCCATCTCTGTCCTTGAAACTTGCAAACAGCCAGAGTTGACAAGCAGATCTGAGGCTACAATTTGACAATTTTCTGATCCTCATTCAGTTTGCTTTGTTTTAAAATTTAATCTCCAAGCATATCACTCCATTTTGGGGCCAGTGCCCTACATAGCTTACATTTAATTGGAACTATTTGTGGCTTGTGTGATGTCGACTTTGTTTCTTACATTGCATGGTAGAGACACAGAGTGCAGAATCAGAGATACATGGTTGGAATTTCAGTCCTGCCAGGCAGAGGCTGTGTGATCTGCAAGCTTCCTTCTCCCATCTGTGAAATGCGGATAATAAATCCTATTTAGAGGGATGTTGTAATGATTGAATAAGAATGGATGCCAACCACCTGACACAAAGAAAATACTGAAGAAAATTAGTTTTCTTCCCCAACCCTGTAAGAACACCCTCCTCTACACACACTCAGGAAGTGGGAACCCTTTCTCAGATCTCTGAAATTTAAAATGAAGTCTAACAAGCTTTAATTTCAGATGATGCTATTTTTAAAAATCTGTCCCCAATTTCTGGGAACCCATTTTGCGTAGTTCTTGCAACCTCTCACATATTAACCACAGCTTGTCATCAAAGTGTCCACAGGTTTTGATTCTACTAATTCTCCGAGAAGTAAAGCCAAGCTAGAAAAATATATGACCAGATTTTCAGGGGCCACAGTGCAAAAGAGATCTTAGAGAAAAGAATTTAGACTTTATCTGAAGTAAGCTATGACCATATCTAAGTGTTTTAGAATTGGTTTTATCATAAAATTGCTTATGGAATTTGCTTCTAGTGCCTCAAGTACTGGGTTGTGAAAACAATATACTTGAAATATTTTGCTTTGAAAAATGTAATTAAACATATGCACATACATGGTGGGAAGTATGTTCATAACTGGAGAGTGATATGATGCGTTTATTAACTTGTATAAACACACTTGGATATTATAGAATTGAGTGGATTTAGCATTAGACTTTTATAGTTGGAAAATATTAATTCCTTCTGTAATTAGAAAAACTTGCTTCCTCACTAAGAAAATTATTACACTCAATACTAACTTGGCTATTAACATGTGCAAAGTAATAATATGTTCAAAGCAGTAGTGTAGTGCAAAAGCAATACAATTCTGGGAAATAATACGCAACTCCAGAGCTGGGAGATATTACCAATTCACCTGAGATTTGAGGATTGGGGGTCTTGGTTGGGGAGTGTAGTTTTTGATTCTTGGTGTCAGTATTCTGATATGTGACTCACTACATTTGCTTCTTTATTCATTTATTTATTCACTTACTCAGTATACATCTATTCATGAATGAAGCAGTATATTAAGTGTTTGGAACATATTTCATTCAGGGGTATATGGATGAACTGACTCCAATATGTTTTCTAAACACTGTGGTAGAAATATGCACCAAGATCTCAAAGAGGGTTCAGACTACAAGGCCCGGACAAGAGCCCGGGGGGGAAGTGATCAGAGGTTTCCCAGAGAATGCACACTGTGCTTGAGCTGGGTGCAGAAGTCTCCGATGGTGTTCTGAGGATGAGGAAACCAGGAATGGTAGACAGGGTGACCACGTGATCCAAATCAAGGCAGCGCGCCAGTGTACTGTTCATCTGAGTGTATTCGTGAGTAGTTTGATGTGGCTGAAGCATGGTAATGTAGTGATGGAGGGTAGCAATGTCATGGCCTAATACAAGTCTTGGTCCTTAATTGGTTGGTCAGTGATTTCTTGTCTATCATACTAGTTTTTCCTCTATAATGCTTATGTTTCCAATGGCCAGAAATCCAGATGTATTACTGATGTGTTTGCGTAGACATGCCTTTTGAGTGATCAGGATTTATAATGCAAGAGTTCTACTCAGGGGGTTGAGTCAGGAGGATTGCAACTTTGAGACAAGCCTGGGAAACTTAGTGAAATCATTTTAAAATGAAAACAATAATAATAAAAAAGAGATGGGGATACAGTTAAGAGCTCCCTGAGTTCAAGCTCTAATGCTTAAATTAATTAATTAATTAATTAATCAGTAAATTTAGGGGCAAGCACAGGAAGTATTTTAATACAACAACTAGGCCTCCTTAGACTGGGGCATTGTCCATTCATCTGCAGGATTATACAGCAACTCTGGTGTCCCAAAAGCAATATTCGAGTTGTCACCATATGGATCTACATTTGGTCTTCCTGCCTGAGACCCTCTCCATTCATTTGGATCAATTTCTCTCTTCTCTGCTTTTTCCTCCTGCAGTTAATGTTGCCCATCTACTGCAAAGTTTGTTGTCCACTGGTTTCTATTTATTCATTGCTTCTACTCACAGACACTGCCTAGTCTGCCCAGTTTCCTGGCTCCTTCCACTCTCCACCTTGTGTGTGCCTGTCTGGGTATTTCTGTGTGGAAAAGCACTAACAGGCACCCCCGGGGTGCTGTTCTCACATTCTTTTCCAGGCCAGCATCTGGGAGCTTAAGGTTCAGGAGATCTCTGACCATTCCTTCACTGCTGAGAGTTGTCCACTGTAAACTGGTCACCCAGTAGAGTCCATGCGAAACACCTGGCCTCCTTCAGGCAGCCCAGGGTTTTGGTGTGGACCCAAAAGAGGGTGCCCATGTGTGTGCCCAGCCCTCAACACAAACCCTGGGCGCTGAGTCTGCAGTGAGCTTTCCGGGCGGACAGAACCTCTACCTGCTGTCACAACCTGGTGCTGGAGGAGCAAAGTGCCCTTTGTGGGACCTCATTAGGAGAAGACTCTTGGAAGCTGGCACCTGGTTTGCTTGACTCTGCCCTCCATGCCTTTTCCCTGAGATGATTCTGCTGTTCCCTGTCACTGTCACAGCCATGCGGAAGATGATCTATGCTGAGTCCCATGGTCCTTCTGGCAAATCTTTGAACCAAGGGATTGGTGGTGAGGACTGCATCACAGCTTCTCTTTGGGACTCCTCAAGAAAGCGTATGTCATTCACAGTACACTGCCATCATGGCCTGTGTTTTGATGTCTCCTCTAAGCCTCGTGCAGTCAGAAGCCAGGTTTCTTCAGAGGTGGCTGGACCTAGTGTGATTGATCCATGGTGCACTGCTAGGATGAAGGAGGCAAAGATTAAGGGTGGGTGATTACTCAATCAGTCCACTGATTGGTGTGGTACTGCCCTAACCCCAGGAGCCTGGATACAATATAAAGGGCAGAAAGAGGTTTGTCTTGCCCTCTTACTTGCTGCCCACCATGTTCTCCTTTGCCATGTGCCACCCTGTCTTGGAGCCAGATTATGGACTGAAACCTCTACAAATTGAGTTAAATAAATCCCTCCCTTTTTAACTTTGGGTGTTGGCTATTTTGTCTCAGCAGTGAGACAAGAGTAACTAAGATAACTTAGGCCTTATCTTGCTCTGATAGCTGGCTGTCTTGTATCTTCATCTAATATCACCCCCTTGACAACCACTTCTAGTTACACTCGATTCCTGGTTGGTCCTCATTCAGAGCTTTGGACTTGCATTTCCCTCTGCCTTTCCTCCCCAGTAGCTGCCTGGGGTTCCGCACTCTGTTTGCATCTGCATACACCCGTACTCTCTTCTCCTGCGGAAATACCGGAATACTGACTCAGGGGCTTGGCACATGGCCCCAGAAATAAAGTCCACTTGCCCAGCTCCCTTGCTGATGGCTGTGGCTTTGTGATTAAGTACAAGCCAATGGTATGAAAGTGGAAACTAGACTTTTGTTCAAGCTCAGTCATTTTTTTCTCACTCGAAGCTGGTCCTAATCCTACTAATATAAATCCTAATCTCTACTCGCTTTGCAGATAGCTACCGAGTAATCTCGTGCAGAGCATGGTACCATATGAACTCCATCTTGTGGGTGTAACAAGAAAGCTGACACACAGACTATTCTCCCACGCGGTGGAAAAGCACTGTGGTAATGCTCTCCGATGAGTCACGTCTTCTGTGTCCACACACGCTTCTTTGCAATCACGAGGCAGAGATAGGAGATGAGAAGAAGGAGCCAAGGTTATCTCTTCACCCTTTGAATCCGAGTGGGACTCTGTCCAATAGAATGGGCCAAAGTTGACACTGTGCTAGTTCTAGAATCTAGGCCTTAGGAGACCTTGAAACATCTCCTCGTCCTCTTGGAAGCCTGAGATCAGTATGCTGTGTGGCTAGTGAAGCTTATGAGACCCCTGCCTGAGGACCACGTGGAGAGCCCTCAGGTGCCCAGTGCCGAGAGCAGAGCCCGCACTGTGAGTCAGGGCTTCCGCTAGGGTTTGGAACTAAGACGTTTCCCCCCAAATCCTGTGTGTGCAAAAGTGGGGCTTTTGGAAGTGATCGGATCATGATGGCTCTAATGTCATCTGTGCATTAACCTACTGACTGGTTTATTTGTAATTGGATGGCTACCGAGAGGTGGCGAGGATTTAAAGGTCAGGCCCAGTTGAATGGAGTGGGTAACCAAGGGCATGATCTTAGGGATGGTGTCTTGCCCCTGAACCCTTCCTCGCTGGCTCTTTCTTGGTCTCTGTTTCCTGGCTGCCCTCAGGTAAGCAGAGTTCCTCCGCCTGCCCTTCCACCACGTTTCTGCCTCGCCACAGACTGAAATGCAGTGGAGGCAGCTGAGTCTGGACTGAAAACTCTGAAACCACGGGCCAATATACATCTTTCCACTTTAAGGTGTTTTTCTCAGGTGTTTGGTCACAGTGATGACAAAGCTGGCTAATACGCCGTCTTAGGCCTTCTTAGCGGTCAGATGAAGGATGACTTGAGTCACATGAGTGCTTGCATGTAAGACCACAGAAGTCACTCCTAGATGCGCAGCCTGCAGGAGTATGAGAGCAAACAGTTGCTGTTTTTAACTCAGTTTTGACAAAGTTTTTCACATAGCTGTTCATCCCTGAAAAAAAAATCTGAAAGAGCAATTTAATTAGGTTTAGTAACTTCTAAAAGGAAATACACAAGCTTTAACTATCTTTAATATTTAAAATGAGGAAAATGAATATTCAATAGTAATACTAATAATCATAATAATTACCATCATCATCATCATCATCATAAGAAAGGCAGTAGCATAGGATGGTAGAAGGAACATTGGATGAGAAATTAGTAGACTCGGGTTGCCTAGCCTCTTGGTGTCTAACTTCCTCAGGGGTAGTGCAAAGATCACTCCATTGCTCATTTATTCATTCAAGAAACTTCCATCAGTCCTTACTGTTGGGAACCATTATCATGAGACATAAGATGACAGGAGATACTAACTTTCTATGTACACTTTTCTTCATAATTTGTTTTTTAAAAAGGTAAGATTACCTTCATAAGCAGCAAAAATAATAAAGGTGCTATGAAATTGAGCTGTGTCCCTCCTAAAATCCATATGCTAAAGTCCCAAATTCTCAATACCTCAGAATATGACTATATTTGGAGACATGGCCTTTGAAGAGGTGATTAAGTTAACATATATTTTAAATTAAAATGTTGGGGGGTAGTCCTGATCCAATATGACTAGTGGAGTTTTATTTGCTTTTGAGATGGGGTCTTACTATGTAGTTCAGGCTGGCCTTGAACTCACTATGTATCTTAGACTGGCCTCAAACCTGTGGTGATCCTTCTGCCTCAGCCTCCCAAGTGCTGGGATTGCAGGAGTGTGCCACCACACCTGGCATGGATTGCCTTATCAGAAAGGAATCTGGACACACTCAGTGACCAGGGACCTGGGCATGTGAAGCCATGGTGATGTGGTGGCTCTTGGCAAACAAAAAAGGAAGTGGTAAGAAATCCCATCTACTGACACCTCGATTATTGGTTCTAACCTCTGGAACGGTGAGGAAATATATTTCTGTTACTCATGCTGCCCTACTTTTAGTATTTTGTTGTGGTGCCCCTGGCAAACGAATGCAGACATTTTGATGTGGAAAAAGAATTAACGTTTTTAATGAGGTCCTGGTCCTTATTCTCCTGTGCTCAAGTTCAAGAAAAAGGAGACTTAATGCACCACGTACGTGGCTGAGCTGTGGTCATGGGGATGGAAGTGGAAGAAATGTGTAAGCTGAAGTTACGTGTAATTTCTGGGTCAGCTCCACCGTAGATGGTAAGTCACTTGCGTCAGAGTTCTTCTCATTCTAGGGGGCGGAACACAGAATGTGGACAACCCAGCTTTGACCATGAGGTCACAAAGTGGCAAATGGAAGCCATCCGGGTCCTCAAGTGACCACAGGGAGTAGAGGGCCCCCGAGAGCCTGCATTGCTCCCCTTGGGACTGCAACATGAAAAAGGTGTGATAATTCACATAGGAAAATTCCATAAAGCTAACCTTCAGGCCACTCCAGGGTGGGGAAAGTGATTAAGAGGAAGTACAGTGAGGTCAGTTTGCCCCTGACAGAACACACCTATGTTAAAAACAATAGATTTGCTAAACCAAGTTCTTTGTATTGTTCACAGTCAGTTACAGATTGAACTCCTAGTTCTGGATTTAGCCAAGAGTAACAGGTGACTGCTAATCAGGATGTGATTTTTGCTTTAAATTCTGTCTGCTGTAAGGGGTCTGGGCTGTTCTGCCATCTCCCTATACAGAGCAGGCAGTTCAGCTGCCGGGCTCGTCTATTAAAGGCTCTTCTAAATTCACAATTGGCTGCTTGGTTTCCTATGCTGGTGTTGAACCCATAACAGAAGGGAGGAGCTTCCGTCTTAAGCCCCTGCTTACAGCTGTGTGCTTTCTGCTATTGTTTCTCTGGGCTGCTACACCTTTTTACCCCTGTGCATAGGATCCATCTCTTTCTTACTGTCACAATGCCTGCCTCTCAGCTTACCCTGCAAAGTTTCCATGTTGCTCCCACTTATCCCACCTAGACACCACAGCTGAGCTGGTAGGTCACCAGAGAAAGACATGTATGTGATATTCTCCCCCTAAATGTGGAGTTCCCCGCAAAAGGGAAGCCAGACACTTGTCACTGCCCTTGCCTGGTTTATCCCGTGGGTCACTGCCTTGCCCGCTTTGCTGTACTGTAGATGGCAGTACTGGGACCCTGCCCTTCCTGGTTTGGTTGTTTAGCCAATGGGATGGCTCAGCCAGGTCTTTTCTGCCTTCTGAGACACCCTTGTCTCAGAAAAATAATTTTTTTTCTGGTAAAATAAATGGTTAAAGAAGGTTTATACATGGTGGAATGGAGGCTGGTATTTGCCTTATTAGGTGCTGAAGAATAATAAATATAAATAAACATACACTAGTTAAAGCATGGTGCATAGTAAGAATAGACAGAGAAATCAGTAAGCAAGAAATGAGCAATAACTTAGAACTAGGTTTTTAAAACAAAAAAGGATAAGATTTTAAATAACTAAATCTGAGGAAGAGTTATTACTTAAAAGAGATAATAGGGAAAAATAACTTTGATGTACATTTTATTAGAGATTTGCATCACAGCATATCTAGTGACTGACATCAATCCAAGAATGAATAAAAAAGATGTGGTATTTTTATACAATGGAGTACTACTCAGCTATTAAGAAAGATTGCACTGGGACTTTTGTAGGTAAATGGTCACGTCTTGAGACCATACTCATAAGTGAGATAAATCAAACCCACATATGTAAATACCGTATTGTCTCCCTAGTGTAAGAAACAGAAAAGTATATATGATCCAAAATCTATAATAAATGCTACGTAGGGGTGAAAAACAGCTCAAAGAGCTAAAGTAACTGGGAAGGGAAAAGGCGGAAAGAGACAAGGGAAGAGGAAAAGATATAAACCTGTATGTATGTATATGTAAGATAACTAAAATGAACACACTGTTGAATCTATTCGTTATTGAGAAAGAACAGTTAATACTCATATGATTAGATTAAATTTACATGTCTATATCTGTTAATGTAACTAACCATTTTGAAGATAACGATACGAAATATTGCAACCATTGTCAAGTTTCTATCATCTGATTTTGTAAACATGCAATGTTACTGTTGTGTATTTACTCTAGTCTTTTGTTTGTCTCTTTTGCTTGTTGTCTTTGTTTTATATGTTTTTTTTTCTGTTTTTTCTTCGCTTAAATAAAAAAAAAGATTTAAAAATTCAACCATAGCAAATAGGAGATGATATAGCAGAAAGATTATATTATCCTTTTATGAGGGAGGACTACCTTAAGCCAAAAAAAAAAGGAATAAAACAGGAAAAATAATGGATTTGACCATGTAAAAATTACAAAGTTTCTAAAATACAGATAAAAGGAAAGGGCAAATCATAAACTGGGAAAAGTTTGTACAACACACATTGCAAAAAACTGGGTTACTATTATGTGTCAGAATTCCCACACTGGTTTCACCCAGCTCTCAGCCTGTCTACCCTCAACCCTCACCGGTGAACGAATCTGGTCTCAGATGCAAAACCCTGAGCACTGGCCTAACTTTACACAGATGGCCTTCAAGTGAGACTTTAGTCCACTTCCGGGACGGTAACGTGTTTCCCGAGTTCGTCTGCTCCCCGACAGTTCCCGACCACGGCCCCATACCCACTTCTCAGCATTCAAACATCTAGTGCTTCCTCCCTGTCCTCGATCCACGCTGAGGATCCTGCTTATCGCCCTGGGAACAGAAGCAATCACAAGAGAGCGGCCCTTCCCCCGCAGCCAGGAGGGGCCTCTGTCTCTGTCCCCTCCACCCTACAAGGGTGCCAGCTCCCGTCCCCCCTCCCCCACTCTCGGAGAAGGGCCCCCTGCCCCGTCAGACCTCCAGGCTACAGTCACAGCATTTTTCACATCTTAACCAAACTGCTCTTGTCGAGTTCCCCAGTGGTCTTCATTTTTGCTGATCCCCACGGTGGATGCTCAGCGCAAGCTCCCTGAGCTTCCCGCAGTCAGTGATTACCCCGTTCCCGAAGCATCTGAGTCACTCGGCCTCCAACAACTCACTCCCTTACTGTGCTCTCCGGCCTTTGGGTGGCTACAATTGTCCTTATCTTTTCCCCAAACCGCTGTGCACGGAGTCCTGCCCATTTCCGTCAATGACACCATCTCACTGGCTGGCCAGACCAAGACTTTGGAAGCCATCCTGGTGCCATCTCGTCCTGGGGCACTCAGCCAGACCGTGGTCCTGGGTATTATAACCTGTAACTAATATAGCGTCGCTTTCCTGTTCTGTATGCGCCTTTTTAGGCCTGAGCCCCTTTCCTAGAGTATTGTCTCTCCCTTAGCCAGCCTGAGTTTCTGTTTCCTATAACTGCTCGCTCAACCCCCCCATTCACAGAATTGAGCTGTTACAATATAAAGTTGCCCAAGGACAAAGCCGCCTGAAAACTGGGTTAAGAGATAATAACTACCCTGTCTCATGACTGAGAAATATACAAAATGTGCCTTTCCGGAGCATCTGTTGTCCATGTTAGGAGGTAACCACCACCCAACCTCAAACCCCTCTATGGCCGCCTTCTCCAACAAATGTAACAGGTCATTTAAACTAACCAATGCAAGCCGGGCGTGGTGGCGCACGCCTTTAATCCCAGCACTCGGGAGGCTGAGGTAGGCGTAGCGTTGTGAGTTCGAGGCCGGCTTGGGCTACAACGCGAGCGTAAGGCCGGTCTGAGCTACATAGTGCGACCCTGCCTCAAAAAACCAGGGCCGGGAGTTTGGCTCAGTTCCTTAAGCGCCTGCCCTGGCAGGCGCGAGGTTGTGAGTTCAATCCCTGGTGCCACAAAAAAAATAAATAAATAAATAAATAAATAAACTAACCAATGCAATCTGCTTCTGTACCCACGCTTGCAAGACCCCTCCTCCCTTTGTTCTAATGTTTTATAAACCTCTACAGGCCGCTGAGGGGTACACAGTCTCGGATTGGCTCTAAATGAGACTGTGTCTCCAGGCCTGGCAATAAACGCTCCACTCCAAATTCATCAAGTGTTCCGTGAGTTTTGTTCATCCCGGGTAGGCTATAACACTGGGTACAACTTTCACAGGGATCCAGGTACCGATGACGCTGCACCATGGTGCCTGCTCACCCTGGCACGGGTACCCCGACTGTGCGAGGGGCTTAATCCAACAGCTCCTGACAGACTTCCGTGCTTTCACCCTGCTGCTTCTGCTCGCCCTCCCGGAGTGCAGTGACTGCTAAGTCAGGTTAGCAGGTCACATGAAAAAAGCCAGACCCGCAAGCACCCTGCGGTAGGTGTGCGGGACTGCCTGAGCCCAGGGAGGTGTCACAGGGGTCGCCTGTGCCCGCCTTTGTATCTTTATTCCATCGTCGCCTTCCCTGACCACTGTCTGTAGCTCTCCCTGTGAAATCACACTCCTTCCTTGTTTGGTTAGCATCGTCATCCGCGGCACTACTACCTCTAGCACACTACAATATTTTATTTATTTTATCTTCTACTCCCTTACAGTACAAGCTCTATGAAGTCAGGGACTTTGGGATTTTTTTACTGATGCAGTCCCGGTGCTGCCACACTATGCATTTTTCAAGAAAAATGGGTCGAGCGAATTAATGAATTATGTCTAATACCTGTACGAAGGGGAAACAGGGATACAAATCTCTTCAAACGTCCCAATTTGATGATATATATTATCAGAAGTCTAAAATGCATATTCAGTAGTTTCACACCCAAGAAATGTATCAGAGTTTCCCCAGCTAGTACAGGGCTCTGTCCCAGAGTATTAATAGGTATTTGGAAAACAAAGAATGCTATTTTGGAGAAAAAACAACAACAACAACAACAAAAACTTTTCATCTGCTGTGGTTCTTCAAGTTGATTATACATTGTTATTACTCAGAGAGCTTTGGTACCAGGGATATAGCTCAGTGGCACAGCACCTGCCTGGTAAGTGTGAGGTTGTGAGTTTGATCCCTGGTACCACAAAAAAAAAAAAAAAAAAGAGTAAAATGTTGAGGCCTTAGGGTGATTTAATCGGTGTGAACCAGCGGTCTCTCTTTCCATGCTATTAGCAACCTTCGGTGATTAGCCCTGAGATCCTTTACTTCATTAAGGGCTATGGGTGGTAATCCTGTTAACATTTCTGGTTTGTATTTTTTTTTTTTTTTATACAAAATGATGGGTTCAAGCATAGTATCTGTAAGCATCCTTCCGAGTGGGCCACTGTGCTCATATGAGAAATGTGCTCCATTGGGGGATCGTATTGGCACATTTTTTATTTCTTCCTGGTGACTTACCGCTGTGTGTGCTTACATGTGTGGAAGCTGAATTCTGCACAGTCATCCACTCCAGTGTGTCCGGCACAATGCCAGGAACTCACACACTTTTTCCGGACTGGTTAAGGAGCAGCAATCTGCAGCTGGGTGAGCTGAGATTTCACTCTAATCTTCTATTCTGTCATATCCTATTTCATTCATTTTTACATGGGACACTGGGAAACATCAACAAACTGTAGGGACTCTTTTTTTTTTTTTTTTTTTTTTTGTGGCACCGGGGATCGAACTCACAACCTCACACCTGCCAGGGCAGGCACTTAAGCCACTGAGCCAAACTCCCAGCCCTGGTTTTTTGAGGCAGGGTCACACTGTGTAGCGCAGGCTGGCCTTATGCTCAAGTTGTAGCCCAAGCCGGTCTTGAACTCACAACGCTCCTCCTACCTCAGCCTCCCAAGTGCTGGGATTAAAGGTGTGCGACACCACGCCCGGCTTGCAGTGACTCTTTGAAGCTTCTAGGTATAGAGTAATTTCCTTCTTGACCCTCTTTTTTTTCTTGTGAGTTGTAGCATTTCCTAAAATATCCCTTTAAGGACGAGGACCATTAATATTGACTCCAGTTAAATTACTCTCCCAACAATAAAGAAATGCTTTATCAGTCTCTAGTTCAGTTGGCAGTAGTATTTTGGATAGCTTTTTCATAAACAATAAATCCAGGCAAATAGAGGAATGATGCACTGTAAAGAAGGTTTTTAGAATCTAGAAGTCAAAGTTGTTCATTCTATCTGAAAAGATAAAGTAGTTGATTTTAAATCACCCATTTAGAGATCTATTTCTTTCCAAAAAAACCCAACCCACTACAAAGTGATTCCTTGCTAGTAGGTTCAATGCTTCCACACAATGAGACTTTAAGGTTCAGATGCTATTGTACTTATCACTGAAATTCCAAAACATTAAAAACTCCAATGACTCATTTCGATAATCCAAGAAAGAACAAGGCAATGGAGGTATGCTAGTTTTAAATCCCAGCTCTGTAACTCACTATAAAGCGAGAACAATCACTTCGCATACATTATTAATATATTAAGTGTGAAGTGCTTGTAAGCATAAAATTTCTGGAATACAGCAGAAGAAAGTCATTAATAATGTATTCTCTCTCCTACTGATATATACAATAACATTTTCTTTAAAGCACATTATTTGTCCTAAAAAGTGACTTTCTTTGATTATTTAAATGCTTACCAGGAGTTCTGAATGCTTCGTAATCACGCTTTGTGTGGCTCCTGCTTTCAGTTAAATCTTTTTAAGATTAAGACCTTTCTGTAAAATTTTTTTTGACCTTGCCCGTTATGTTACACAGTGGATTATCTCTATAATGTGAGAACACTGTGGATCTTATGAACTTTTTTATTGTTAAATTTCACCTCACAAACATTGGTCTGGTATCAAACATTACGTGGTGAGCTGTTTTATTGGTGGCGTGATACTTTCAAATAGACGGACAGTGCAAACAAAGTGAAAATGAAGTTGGTAAGAGCAGAAACCTTTAAATCCTGGGAGTGCGTGTGAGTTCTGGTGCTGGAGAAAATTTATAGAAAAGCTTTTATTAATGAAGACCCAGACAACCAGAGCCTTCTCTGTACAGGACATTCTGGCAGAGGTCCTTCTGTATTACAGAGTCCTGGGTCTCACTGAGCAAACCCCTGAAGCAGAGTTGTGTTGAAGTTTGGTGCATAAAGAAGAGTATCAGAATAAGTTTACATTTTGACTGTTAAAAAAAAAAAAAATATATATATATATATATATATATGTATATACGGCCCAAAACACAGTTTTTGTTTTTTTTGCATCACCGGGGATTGAACTCTCAACCTTGCGCCTGTCAGACAGGCGCTTAAGCCACTGAGCCAAACTCCCAGCCCTGGTTTTTTGAGGCAGGGTCGCACTGTGTAGCTCAGGCCGGCCTTGAGCTCGCGTTGTAGCCCAAGCCAGCCTCGAACTCACAACACTCCACCTACCTCAGCCTCCCGAGTGCTGGGATTAAAGGCGTGCACCACCACGCCCGGCTCACAAACAGATTTAGAAGAAGACTGTGGAGTAATCTCAGCCATATGCTGACAAATCAGCAACATAATCATTATGCCCTGACTGGGTGGGCTGAGTGACATTTATTTCTTCTTCTTCTTTTTTTTTTTTTTTGTGGCACCAGGGATTGAACTCACAACCTTGGGCCTATCAGACAGACACTTAGGGGCTACTGAGCCAAACTCCGGGCCCTGGTTTTTTGAGGCAGGGTCGCACTGTGTGGCTCAGGCCGGCCTTGCACTCACATTGTAGCCCAAGCCGGCCTCAAACTCACAATGCTCCTCCTACCTCAGCCTCCCGAGTGCTGGGATTAAAGGTGTGCGCCACCACACCCGACTGACATTTATTTCTTAAAGCAAACTATTAGGAAGGATTCCGTGCAGAGCACTAGTTCTCCTGAGTACCAGTCTCTGTCTTTATTAGCCACCGTCTTTAAGGAGTGACTTGGGAGTAGTTGAAACCACTTAACCCAAGCTGGAGAGCTTCTGTACTGGCCATACTATCTTGTTTTTCAAGGCCATCTTTAGTTTTGGAGAAAGAACGGACACAGCTGCCGTTTCCTTTGTGAGAACTGCTGAGTTAGTAGGGAAGGAAGTAGATGTTCAGCTGAGTTCTGGGAGAGGGGTAAACCAGGTAGGGCTGGGCCGCTTCTCTGGGCACTCGCTTCTGCTTCTGTAGAAGTTTCTGGTTCCTCTTTATAAAATACCAGTATAACTGTTCTAAGCAGTAGTACCTCATCCTCTTTCTGGAGAAAATGAGAATTCAGAGTGGCTACGTTTTTTTTTTTTTTTGGTCCAAATTTGGCCACAAGTCTGTTCACCATTCTTAACTGGCTTCCTATCTAGTCAGTCTTCATCTTTTAAAAATCTCTTCAAACCTTTAAAAAGATTGGATTTAAATATTGCTTTCATGAAAATACTTTGCCTACTTTTAAAAATGTAGCTCTGAGGGCAGTTCAATGGAAGTGCCTTTCAGAAAACCATGGTAGAATCCAAGGTTCTTATCTAGATTGGAAGATGGGGGCCCTGAGGCCGGCCTGTAGTCCCGTTTAATAGCGTGTTTTCATTTGATGTTGAAATCAGGTTCATAACGTTGCCTTCTACCACATTCCAGTCTTATGTCAATGTCCTTAACACTCAGGGCTGGTCTACGAAATGAAAACTTGGGTTTCCTTAAGAATGTCTTGTCTCTTATTAATATTGGGATTGTTTTTGAAATTATCTTCTAGGGCAATAATATATTTATGCTGCTTGTTTGCAGATATTTAGGAAGTGTTAGTTTATTTAAAAATATTTAGGAGAAAAATTTTTTTGTTTGTTTTGAGACGGGGTCTCACTATGTAGCTCAGGCTGGCCATGAACTCACTATGTATGTAGCCCACGTTGACCTTGAACTCTTGGCTATCCTCCTGACTCAGCCTCCTGAGTGCTGCAATTATAGGCACATGATTCTGATGAACGAAATTCTCTAACATTCTTTCCAACATTTCTGTGACAGGGCAATTAACCTGAGGATTCTTTAAAGTCGTAATATATGCTCTGCTATTTTATTTCTTCAGTCTATTTTGGACTCTTAAAAATTCCACCACTGCAGTTAAAAGTCTAAAAATTACCTACCTTGGGGTAAAGAATGCCTAGATTAAAAAATTCAGGCTGGCCTCTCTGAATGTGTAGTCTCTGGTGAATTTTCTCATCTACAAAATGGGGATTAAAATTAGCATTCATTATATAGGGTTTATGGCACAACTCAATAATCACAGCTTAAGCTATTACTTTGTGTGTGTGTGTGTGTGTATCTTTTTGAGACAGGGTCTCGCTATGCAGTTCAGGTTGGTCTTGAGCTCGTTTTGTAGCTCAGACTGTTCCTGAACTTGCAAGGATCATCCTGCCTCAGCCTCCCAAGTGCTGGGATTACAGGCATGCATTACCACGCCCAGCTACTCCTTTTTCAAACACAAAATTGATGAGGGTGAAATACTGAGCCCTTATCTACTATTTGCTAGGGGTCACTTATGATTCACTTTCATCTTCTGTAAAGCAGAGATCCTCGTTTCACTTTCCAGATGATTACATAGTTAGGAAGGCTAATCAGTTGTTTTAAATAGTTCAAGCCCAGGTTTGTCTCCAAGTACACGAACTTTCTTTCTTCAGGTTATGTTGCAGGGTCTCTCGTCGCTGTTGTACGATTAATTTCTTTTGATTGTATTTTTTTGGCACCGGGGATTGAACTCACAACCTCGCGCCTGTCAGACAGGCGCTTAAGCCACTGAGCCAAACTCCCAGCCCTGGTTTTTTGAGGCAGGGTCGCACTGTGTAGCTCAGGCCAGCCTTGCACTTGCGTTGTAGCCCAAGCCGGCCTTGAACTCACAACGCTCCGCCTACCTCAGCCTCCCGAGTGCTGGGATTAAAGGCATCTTTTGATTGTATTAAACACAGGCACAGAGCTGGGCGTGGTGGCGCACGCCTTTAATCTCAGCAGTCTGGAGGCTGAAGCAGGAGGATCTTTGTGAGTTCGAGACCAGCCTGGGCTACAAAGTAAGTTCAAGGCCAGCCTGAACTGCAAAGTGAGAACCTGTCTCAAAAAATAGGGCCGGGGATTTAGTTCAGTGGCGTAAGCGCCTGCCTTGCAGGCGCGAGGTTATGAGTTCGATCCCTGGTACCAAAAAAGTAAAAATAAAAATAAAAACGGCACAAATCGAGAAAACTCACGCGGGGACAGGTGAAGGAAAACCGAGAAACCTGCAAAGGAAGTGAACTACCTTCTTGCCTAGCTGCTCAGTATACCCGAGTGGTTGATCAGTGTTGAAGTCCTGCCTCTTTACAAGAGTCTGTTCGATCACTAGCGAACGACCTTCTCTTTCTGGGTCTCAATCTAAATAAACATGCCTAAACTGGGAAAGTTGAACTGACTCCCAAGTTCCCTTCCGGACCGAAAACGAAAGTCCAGTCCCGCAGCCCCGGATCTGTTCACCATCCCATCCTGTACTGTGAACCGGAGCCAGCCTACTCGATTGCTCACTTTCGTACCCACTGAGTCCCAAACTCCAAACTCCACTGATCCTCGTGACCTGGGGCTAACAGGAAGGGCTCGCAGCGCGCCCCGCAGAAAAATGGGAAGAAGCCGCGTCCCTGGGAACTGCAGACGCCAGCCACGCAAGGGGGCGGGGCGGGGCAGGATGACGTCACGCGGCTGGCCCAGTCGACAGCGGATTGGACGACCGAGGGGGCGTGGCCCGCTCTGACAGCCCGGGGGAGGAGCCAAGGAGGCTGCGCAGGCGCTATCGGTACGCCCCGCCCCTTAGTTTCCCGACCCTTCGCTGGGCGGGCGTGGCGGGGAGGGGCCTGACGACGTCGAGTGACGTCACAATAGGCGGGGCGTCCGGGGCGTCCCTCCGCTGCTCCAGCGCGTTCGGCAGTCGGTGTTTGGGAGTCAGAGCGTGTGGTCGCTAGGTCTTTCCTCTCGCGGGGCTGTCACAGTCTGTCCCTTCTCGTACTGGGACAGGGCGCGCGCCCGAGTGTCTGTGTGAAGGGGACTCAGGACAGAGGGGTCGCCTCGCTGCTTTGGGTTTTTTGGGGGGCTTTTATCCGCTCGCTTTCTCACTGAGGAGCTGGGTTGCTGGGCGAGTGCTGCGTGTTTTTCTTTTGAAATATTCTTGTTTTCCGTCGGCTCGGGGCCGCCAGGGTCGGTTCTCGGTCCCAATAACTGCCCTCGCCCCTTGGCCTTCCCCGCCCCGATCCCCCGGCCCCGGCCCCGGCCCCGGTCCCGGTCCCAGCACCTGCCTCGCTATGAACGGGTTCGGCGACCTGCCCGTTTTCATAAAAGATATTAAGCCCGGACAGAAAAACTTAAATGTCGTCTTTATTGTGCTGGAGATAGGTAAGTGGGGTCTGCAGCGCGCCCCACCGCCGCGGCACGCCCGGGCGCTGGGCGGCTCCCCTCCCCCACCCCCCGCTGCCCACCCACGTGGCCCGGCAGGCCCACCTTCCAGCTGCGGAGGCGTGGGGCGCACAGCTGGACGCCCCCCTCCTCTAACGTACCCCTCCTCGGTTTCTCACTCTTCGCAGGACGCGTGACCAAAACCAAAGACGGCCATGAAGTGAGATCGTGCAAAGTGGCGGATAAAACGGGCAGCATCACTATTTCCGTGTGGGATGAGCTCGGAGGCCTTATACAGCCCGGGGATATTATTCGGTTGACCCGAGGGTAGGTGTGCAGCGAGGGGGGAGGGGTGTGAGTGCAGCTTCGGGCCGGGCCGCCCCCCCTCCCTGAGTGCCAGGTTCTGGAGTTCCGTGACTTTTGGGATCACCCAAGTTCTGCAGTTCTATGACTTGGGTCCACTCAAGAAGTTTTTGAGTTCCTTTGACTGTGCTAGTGTGCTGCACAGCTTTGGGACAAACACAGTTGATGTTAGGCACCAAATCCACCAAATCCTCACAATAGACAAGTTTTTAACTATCGTTGTGGGAGTCGAGTCTTTAATAGATTGATATAGCTCATAGTTTCTCTTTTTTAATAAGTCATTTAATTGAGGATGTTCAGTTCTTTTTCATTTCCTTTTTAATGGCTTGAGAATCTGCCAGTATTTTATTCGTACTTGCATTATTTAGATGATGCGGACATAAATAAAAACTTGCAGAATTTAGCATTACTCTGCATGTGTCAAATTTGTACTGAGAAAAAGTTAAGACTACCTGGAAGGCTCATTTCTGAAAATGATTTCCTGTTTTCTGACGTAAGGTCACTGTTGTACCAAAACGAAGTGACACCCGGAAAATGTTTGGCAGAAGGACATCAATGACGCCTCCATCCAGAAGATTTTAATTGGCAGATTAATAGCTTTACAAAATAACTTAGCACTTTTGATAGACTGATTTAAGAAATTTACCAGTTTGTAGGAGGAGAAAAGGTCAAGAAAAGATCTTGAATGTAGAATGTGGAAGTTTCTTTGATCAGTAGGATCATCATAATTTATCCATGATAGCTATGGGAAAAGCGGGTGGAGCTCGGTGCTGGTCTAAGAATCAGAGGTGAACTAACTTCTTGCCTAGCTGCTCTGTATACCCGAGTGGCTGTTGAGTGTTGAAGTCCTGCCTCTTTACAGAGAGCTGGTTGATGCTATCTTACAGGCCTTACAACATTCAGGAAGTGAAGTGGAGAATCAGCAAAGCCGGAAATGACAGTCAGGACTTAGACATTTTATTTTCATACACTGACTCATTCTGACAGTAATTATGACTTTTAAACTTCCACATTTTTAACCTACGCAAAAGAGAATTTTCTACCCGGGAGGGTGTGGTGAGGATTAGCATAATTGACGTTTTCTTGCTCTCAGAATTATCTTTTATCCTGTGATGTAGTGATTAAAAGTATTCTACACACTGTGCTGGGCAGGGTGGTGCATGCCTGTAATCCCAGCACTTTGGGCGACTGAGGCAGGAGGATTGCTGAAAGTGCGGAACTAGCCTGGGCTACAGAGCGAGTTCAAGGCAATGCCTGTCTCCAAAAGACAAAAAAAAAAGTATTTTATGCACTAAAAACAGCATCTCATTTCAGATATTTCAGATTCAGTAGTATTTCCATCTAAAAATTTGTCAAAAAACTAAACTCAGAAGCTGTAGGATTTGAGGAGTACAGTTAGCAAGGATCATAGTGTGTAAAAATTCAAAACTGAAGCAGCTGTTTACTGCCTCACTGTAGCTTTGGGAAGTAAATATTCCTCCATACTTCTGGAAAATGGGAATAAGTGTACCTCGCTTAAAAGAACACACTGCCTTTAGATTCTGTTCAAATCTAAGTAGCTTTTGAAAATAGGCATACCCAACATCTAAGTGATGGTTCATTTGGGACATTGGCATGTTTGTAGCCCCTACGAAAGTGACAGGTAACTGTTGTAATTGTCAAATATTTTTTCCCCCAATGCTCATTACTATTTATTGCAGTGAGGTGAAATGTTAATGCACCTGCTTCCTAAGTAACTGCAGGACTTGAATGAGTGAGCAGCATCTTTAATAATCCTCACTAACAAGAGAACTGTGAAGTGTAAAACTAGTGAATTTTTACTAGCCTATATTGAAAGGCGAGGGAGGCAAGCTAATGCTGTATTTGGTTGTTGTTTAGCTATGTGATTTTAGAAGTCATCAAGTTACTGTGGTCATTACAGAAAAACCAAACCTTGGACTGATTTTATAGCATTGACTTTCAGAGTAAACAGTGGTTCAGCCTGGTTGGTATTGAAAGTTGCAAAGTTGGAAAGACAGGTGGATGAAAGATCTGTGGCTCCAATTTTTTTTAGCAGTGTGGTTAAATTCTGTCAAATTTTCAGTATCATGGGAACCTGTGCCTTACAGAGGCATAAAGAAAACTGTTACATTGATATCAGTCTAGGCCATGTCAGAGTCTAAGAGTAAGGATACTAAGGTGCTGATTTTGTATATCCCGTGGCTGAAAAATTAACTTCTCAAATTTCTGTAATTAAAAGCTCTTTTGTTAATTGAAGATGTCACCTGCTTGTAACAATACATACTTTACAAAAAGACTTCGTTATTTTCTAGGGTTACAGTTTAGATAGTGATGCCATGATTTGGCAATGGAATTTTCTTAGTTCCAAGTTAAATCAAAGCTAAATTTCTGACATTTGATGTACATTGTTAACAGCTTGACTTGCAGTTCAAAAAACTGCAGTCTGGAGTTTGACTTACCTCCAGGAAACTTGTATTTCTGTTCTCTAGGTATGCATCCATGTGGAAAGGATGCCTGACACTTTATACTGGAAGAGGTGGCGAACTTCAGAAGATTGGGGAGTAAGTACTAAAATGCATTCCATATCATGGAATGAGTTGCAATTAATGTCTGCAGAATATTGGTAGGTACAAGCTATAAACCGCTTCCTTGGCTTTTTTTTTTGGATGGATACACAGTTTGATGGCTTTGTCCTCTGAGTGGGTACTAGTTTAGCAGCTATCAGTACCATTTCCTGTGGCTTATAATGTCAGTTTTTCCTGGCAAAGAGCAGTAAGGAGCAGCCGTTGACAGCAGCCTGGTGGGACCATTTCTGTAGGCTTTAGGGACATGCATCTATCTTTCAGGTGATATTTGAAGAAAGCAGGCATAAGTTTTGGGCCACAGAATCAAATTTTCTTTTTCTCTGTGCATGAGTGAATTTGTGCTCTGTGAAGAGGACTTGTGGCCATGAAAACTGAAGTCCTCTATTTATTCACAGGCTAGGTATGGTGCAGGCAGCCACAGTGCAAGCTTCCATACACTGCTACCCTGCTAAGATCTCCACCCTGGCCTGGAGGAACCATCCTCTCTAAGGGTGTAAAGGTAACTCGCCTCCACATAGCCTAGACCTATGGTGTCAGCAGTGAGCCAGACCATTGGTGAATGCCCGTCATACTGGAGGATATTTAGAGAGAAACTACATATGGCACCACGGTAATGGGCAAAGAGACTTGCACTAAGGGAGTTTTTAATTATAATTTTGCAAGCTTTTAAAGATCAGAAACTGATCCAACACTTTGTTCTCATTGGACGGAAACTTAGGGTTTTTACTTAGAGCAACAGTATCAGAGTTTTGTGTTGAAGAAGTCTTGGGTCGGTGTCACTAAGCCCATCCTGACCTTGTGTATAACAGGGTTTACATGATGGAGGTCAGTTAAAGGTAGCATCACAGGAAGTCCCTCAGTTCCTAATGACTGCTCTTTGTCAGGGTCAGTTAAGGATTTCCCCTACCTGGTTCTAGTTTCTTATTAGTGGAGTGAGAACCTGTAAATGTGGTACACATCCTGTTGTCAGCTTTTTCACAAAGTTCCAGGGTCAGCTGGTAGCTTGATAGCCAGTGGTCTGCCTTTCTCACCAGAACCCGCTCTTAACCTCGGATGATTATCTTTTCAGATGCACAGTGCTGGGTCCCGAGGGACGGGACGAGCGTGTGAGTGGTCAGTGCGCGTCCATCACACTGCTGGAGACACCCGTCGGAACCCTGGGCGGTTCACTGGCGGCAGCCTGTGTGGAGAACCAGACTAAGACGCGTTGCTCTGTCCTTGATCTTTGACATGATTTATATTTTGCAGTACTAAAAAAGAAATTTAAGTACAAAATAGAGCATTTTATGTGTTGTAGTCAAATATCAGATGTTTTTATGGATATAATTATTTAGAAAGTATTTGTTGTAAACGATAACGTTCATTAGCAGGCGATACTATGTTAGTTCACATGATACCTAAATTATTTCCATAAGGCAGGGATGTTATCTATAGAAAGGTCGATTAACTTCAGAAGTCAATTTATTTGTCCTTTATTTTCTTGCAGATTTTGTATGGTTTATTCAGAAGTGCCAAATTTCAGCGAGCCCAACCCAGATTATCGAGGACAGCCGAACAAAGGGGTAACTAATCAAAATGCATAGTATATTTTTAGGATCAGGCAAATTTGACTATATATTTTGATTCTATGATTAGACTAACCCTGTGATGTTGAGCATAGTGAAGTCAGTTATCAAAGGAGTTTAGAGCAGTGTTACATCTGTTTGTGAGTCTGTCGGTAGTATATGATGCTACAGTTACACACAGATTACGTGACATACAGTCTTGGTGTCACGCACAGTAGAGTCAGGAAATAGGAAGTCTGACAGGAGCTGGAAAAGGTTTGGGGAACATCCCCGACTCTTCCAGCAGTTGGGTAGATTTGGACAAATCTTTATAAACAATTTGTCAAAAACAAATTTTCATATTTAAAAAGATAAAAAATGATATAAATTTTGTAACCATATAAAGCTTCATCTGGTGAACTTATAACTTTTTTTTTTAGGCCCACAATGAACAGAAGACTAATTCCATGAATAGTAATGCTGGTACAGGTACCTTTGGACCAGTGGGTAAGATTCTTACTTTTGCATGCTTGTGCAGTCGTAGTGTAGAAATTAAGGGAGTTATGAAAGACCTAGAAGAAGCCAGGTGTTGTGCACATCTGTAGTCCCAGCTACCCAGGAAACTGAGGTGGGAGGATCACTTAAGCCACTGAGTTTGAGACCAACCAGGTCATACAGTGTCTCAAAAAAAAAAAATTCAGACAGGAAAAAAAAGTGACTAGATTTAAAGCAGTACTAAGGGTGAGCTACTAATAAATGGAGTCTCCAGATAAACTGATTTTGGAAGGCAGGTATACATGCAAGCCAGTTTATTGCTATTAAGCATTCTATAGTTAACATTTGGGCCAATTACGGGGAATTCACAAGGTCTGAGTGGTGGTGGTCCCTGTGATGAGGTGAAATACTATTGTTTTTCTCTTTGTAAAATTCCTGTAGTCTAGTGATTATGTACAGTAAATATGCGGGTTATTTTGGTACACTGAGAGCCTGTCTTAAGAATAACACATCTAGAGGAGAGAAATAGTGAATTAATACCTTAGGTTGCATGGATTATCAGCTGTGTCTTAGTAAGATTAGCCTTTGCCCCTCAGATGTCTTGTTAATGGCCCTTACAGCCCTGCCGAAGGTCTTTTGAAGACTCTAGTAAGTAACTGAGGGAAAAGCTTTGTGCTTAGCGTTCATTAGGGTGACTGACATTTTTGGTGGCCCAGTGGCACGTTGTGGCATAACTGATACCATGTTGTGGGAAACTGCCTGGACAGGGTGAGGATCACATGGAGTGTTTGGAATTGGTAATTCGATTTCAGCCTAATGCCAGTAGTTAAGACACTTTTTGCCCCCCCCCTTTTTTTTTTAAACAGGCAGTATGTATCCGTTTTTTCCCTTCTCTATCTCCCAATTTTGTTGCCCCCTTTTGGCCTTTTTCTCCCTGTCAGTGCAGCGTGAAGTTAATGTATTTGTAGTAGCAATACATTTGTAAAGACTTAGAGCCTACATTGGATTTCCTTTTTAGTATAAAAAAATGTGTTTTTTTCCTAATATCCACGAGTACTCACAGTTTATGCTGGAACTTCTAACTGGTGTACTTCTGTAGCTTATTATAGACTGGTTCTCACAACAGTGATGTTATTTTGTATTCTCTTTTAGGCAGTGGTGTTCAAACTGGCCCTGAATCCAGGAGATTCCAGCTTTCCTACGCTGGTAGAAGCAATGGCCGGGGACCTGTCAGTCCACAACTACCAGCAACAGCTAATAATCAAACAGTCATGACCACAATAAGTAGTGGCAGGGACCCTCGAAGAGCCTTTAAGAGATGACCTATGCCAGACAGTCACATGTAGTTTTTTAAACTACGTGCCCTACTTGAACACTTATTGCACTTTTATTTATTGTTAACTGTGAAAAAAAGAGTATGTTCTTTATTGGTTTCCTGTTAGATTTTTGTTCGAGTGGTTGGTTTTTATAGCAAATGTTAAGCTGCTCAGTCTCCTAGTGAAGAATGGGAACACTCTGAAAAGTAGGGGCCTTTATTTTTTGAGCAGAATATTACTGAATATTCTCTATAAAAATCCTGCACCCATTTCAAGGGTGGAGTTACTTAAGACGTCAGCTTTATAGCCTCTATGAGTCTGTCTTCTGTATAAGTTTTGTAATATTTGACAGTTAGGCTTAGTGGAGATGTTCTTGTGTTTTAAGTCCAGATATTGCCAACTAAAGCAATAACCACCAAAAGATAGAAACAAAAACTAAAAGCCAGAAACTCCGTCATTGCTAGTAGCAATTTCTGAGTGTGACTGCAGGTGTGACTGACTGTAGTGAGTGACTTCCATTAAGACTTTCCAAGGACTGAATCATCTTAAATTGTCATCTTATTACCAAAAAACCAGATTCTTTATCAGAACTATGGACTAGAATGTGATCTGTACTGTAACGAATAATTTTTAGAAGAAAGCTACAGTTCCTTTAATGTTCATTAACATCATAGATTACATTGAAGGGAAGTTGCAAACTGAGGCCTTGAATATTTTTGAGAGTACCATGTTGAAGTATAATTTGAGAACTTATAAAATCACAATAAACACTGATATAATTCTAAAAAATAATTGTGGTAGATAAACATTATCATGGAGGCAATTCAAGTTGAATTCATATGGTAATTAATATTCAGTCTCAAGTCACAAACCTTAAGTGCGGGCAGGTCCTCAGCCTGAAAGCCCTGGGCACCTCCTGTAAGCGGGGCACCTTTGTGCTGTTGGCCTTGAACAGTTTGATAGCCTTATTAGCAAAAGTTAAATGACTCAAATGATTACATCTTTATTCAGAAATGTTAAGTTGGAATTTATGTGTCATCAGTGGTACCCACTTCTACTTTTTACTGTAGGGTGGATGACTCCTAAGATTTTCCTTTGTTGGAATTCTCCTGTTTTTACATATTACCTCTTGAATAAAACTTGCGTTTATGTTAACAGATCTCCCTAAGTTTTGCTCTTTCAGTGCCTTCAAATGCAGAGCCTGGTACGTCTAACTGCTGTTGTTAGGACAACTTCAATCTGGCAGTGACTTGGCCCTGCGTTTGTCACTTTTTTCCACCTCAGGGTATAAAATGATTTTAAGTCAATCTTGTTTGGATTTCCATAGCATTTGAATATAAAAATTTGCCAGATTTGGGGGAGTCTGATTCAGCATATCTTACAGATACTTCGGTGCATACTGTGTGTTAGGCACTGTGGGAGGAGTGTGGAGGGGAAAACAGAATATTGAACTTTAAGGAGTCTATGTGCGAACTGTAGTTTGGAGGTTTTTAAGGGAAAAAGTTTTTTGTGTATTCATATATTAATCATTGCAGTTAATTCGGCTTTGTTACATTTCAGAATACCTCGAAGTTACTTCAGGATCAAAATAGATATTTTTAAGATTACATGAGTTTTGAATTAAAAAAAAAACTACAAATTATCTAATTGTTAAACTCTAGAGGAAGGGGCAGCAGCATATTTAGTAAGTCATTTGTGGGAGGACATAGTGTTGGATTCTAAAAGAGTTTTGCAGTGTGGAAGTACTAACACTCTGCGGTATGATCGCCGTGCTTACTGCGGTGCTGACGACCTGTTCTCCTCTTGGTAACTTGATACCTGGAAGTTCCTAGGCTTGGAACTTTTTCTCTAAACCTCAGGTTCTGCAGCGATGAAAAGAAGTAAGTGCCACTTTTTGCAGTTGTATAGATTTCCAAGTAAGTAATCAGAATGATTTCTGGTAAATAATCAGCAGTCAGATGTCATCTAATTATGAACTTGAGAGCAAGAAAAAGAATTTGCATTTTCTGTCTCTTTTTTTTTTGTTTCTTTTGGTACCAGGAATCGAACTCAGGACCTTGTGCTTGCCAGGCAGGCACTGTGCTGCTGAGCTAAATCCCCAGCCCCTTAAGAAAAAGAATCCGATGTGGAAGGATCACCATCCTTTAACATGCTGGGGTTAACTCATTACTTTTGTGATTGATGCTTGCCTTAATAATTTAATTTTGTTCTGTGGTTTTATTATTAACGAGTTTCTTTTTTCTTAAGGGAAGCCTCCAAAACCAAAGCCAAGTGAATTACAGTTGGTAATATTTGCCTTACCAGCCTGCTTGGACAGCACTCGCGGAGAAGTTAAGAGGAAGAAAGTTTCCACTTTCCTCCCTGGCGCTTTCAGCTGGCGACTTTGAAATAAATTGAAAGAGTGTCTAGTGAAACAAAGAACACGTAGTATAGAAATGCACGCTGCTAGCACTGGGCCCCTGTTCTGGAGAGTGTCAGAGCCTGAGCAAAGCCGGGTGGCTCCGGTCTGGGCAGGTCCTGCGGGTGCCACATAGTGGAGTGGGAAGGTGAAACCCACTGTGCCGGGTGGCATGGAACGGAGGCTTCGGGGTGCTTTCCCACAGGACTTCAAACGCTCGGGCTTGCCTGTAGGGAACCTGCTCTCCTTTCGCCTCCTGTGGTCTTCTAAATTTGAAGACCGTTTAATCTGAGCACACTCCGATGTGTGTAATTCTGCATTTGTCACTTGGTAGCTACCATTTTAAATGAACGTTGAATTGCTTGGTTAAATAACACCAAAGTAATACTGCTGAAAGCAAGTAGACGTGAGCTTAGTTGTTTCTGTATGGAAACTGACAGCTAGGGAGGCATTCAGTAGCCCTTACATGTTTTCTCAGGAGGCGCACAAGAGTTCTGCACTGGTGGAGAGAGACTGCAGTTGCTAGTTTACATATTATGTAAGGCTCTTACAGGCCAGCTTAGGTACTGAAGTGACTTCCCCTTTCTGAGGCCATTAGCATAATGGCTATTTGCTCCAAGCCAGTTTGCGCTGCAAGTGCCTGGGGTTCTTTGATGCAGAGAACAAACGAAGCGATGTCAGCAGAGCACCTCCCGACGTAGTGCACAGTGTGCGCTTTGCTCTTGAGACTCCTTGCCCTACTGCTTCCCCTTCAGTGATCTAGTTTTCTCTTTGTCAGATAAGAGAGTTAACATTTTCAGCAGAAAAAGGTGGTTAGTCATTCTCTAGTGTGGGCAGTGTGAATGCGTGGGAGGCAGAGGACCTTGGCCACGGTGGGGAGCCTGTGCGTGTGAGGGTTCCAGCCGATGACGCGCTGGAGTGATAAACAGCCCCACATTGGACAAAGTAGTAATGATTAACAGTTCAGGTATGGTGCTGAGGAAATCTAATTGCAACCTTTGGAAAACCACACTGTCATGGTATTACCCTCGGAGGAAGAAACTTGAAAAATATTTTGCTTTCCAGGTACTATAAATTTTCTAGCTGTCTCAAAGTTTGTTTTACTGGAAATGTGTACCAGAGTGTAGATTCAGATGTTGCAATCGAATTACTCCAGGCTTCTAAACTACGTCCATTGGCAGTTCTTAAAGCACATGGCACAGGGCACAGGCTAAGGTATCCGCTAGAGAAAAGTACAACTGATAAGCCATTAGCTTAGGCCCTTCTCCCATCCCATTTTGGTGACATTGGTTATACTGGAGATTTAGCCCAGAGTCTTCCCACTGAGTGGCACACTGCAGGGTCTCTTTTGGTGAGTTTCCCAGCCTGGGCCTGAACCTGGAATCCTCTTCCCTCAGTCTCCCAGAAAGCTAGGCAAATTACCATTTTTCCAATTCAGATCCAAAAAGACTAAAGGTTTTTAACACTTCAACTGTTAGATATTTCATTTAAATCTTTTGAAAGGTTACAGTACCTAGAGGACAATTTCATTGTGGTTCTCCAAATTTCTAGAACAACCAATTCAAGGCCCGATTTGCTGTTGAAATAAAGCAGCCTCATTCCCTTGAGAATGCACTGACACCAGGCTGTCACGTGACACCTATTAATCACAACTGAAGGTCAGACAAAGCCTCTGCCACCATTTCCCACTGGAAATTCAAATACACATTTTACATAGTGTAGTCATCAGAGTGTGCATCTGAACAGGATAATTTCATGACCCAAACACTGAATATAGAATACTAAAAATGTGGCTAACTAAAACTGTAAACCATGAGATGCCCTAGGAAGTTGGTAAAAATGAACTCCTTGGACCTAGTAGGTCCAGGGAGAACCTGTCTGGGAAGGTTGCGCTTCAAACACCCTGAGCTTCTTCGTTCCCGGCCCTGGAGAGCTCCCTTTCAGCAATTCAGATTACTTAACTTTGAAATTATGTATGTTTTCTGTCACTTTGCTTTATGCGAAGCTAGAACACACTAAACTTTTGGTTGCACAGGGACAGTTGTGCATTAAAAGTTGTACCTCTGAAGCACAGAACTGATAGCAAGAGCCAATCTAGACAAGCAGTTGAGTAAGGCCTGTGTGTTGCAGATTCTGAATTCGGTTTAAATAGAATTATTCAACTTATACCGATACCAGTCAGAGCCCTAGAGTAGGGTCACGTGGTTTCAGTAGCCATGCAAAGGTAAAAAACTCTTCACGGTAACCTTGGCTCATCAAATCTAAAACAAGTTTTGTTCATGTCTTAGCAAGTACATCTTTGCGGCACTTCCGCTGTCTGTCCCGCAGTTCCCTGTTTAGAGAAGGCAGGCTGGCCCGATGGGATAGGAGCTGGGCTGCAGGCAGGGTGAATATTCCCAAGCACGCCATGAGCAGGCTTCAGCTTCCTTACGGAGCTCTATGCTGTTCTGTGCAGAGAAGCAGCTGTGTATGTTTTCCGCAGTACGCAAGGCATGATTTGATTGCCACGAGGTGTTAGTCTTCCGTTTCAAATATTTATAGTCCTGGTAGGAGGCAGACCTGAGCACTTCGGTGAATATAAAAAAGGCAGTCAGCACTGCTGCCATCTACTGGGCGATGGCTGCATTGTTTATGGTGTAGGAAAAAAAGGCTCTATTCTATTGGATAATTTTTGATAGCATCAAAGGCGATAGGGAAGATCATGAAGGGGAAGTCGCTTAAATCTAGTTTAAAAATGAGTAATACCCAGCAACATTAAAAGTGAATTTCCCCCAGCTATGCACATTAAATCCTGAACTACCTCTAAAGCTATAGAAAGTATGCTAAAAGTTGCCAAATTTTATATTTTCATATTTGTCAATATTACTGGTGGGAAATGTAAACTGTTACCAGTTGAAGGAGATTATGAAGCTGCCCTTACACATTTTATTCTATTAGCCAGTGGTATTTCATAAGATCTTGGCCAAATGATTGCTGCTATTCTTGTACGCATGTGAGCTTTGCAGAACACAGCCCATTTCAAATGCCAGACTGTGCTCTGGTGACAATAGGGTTTTGAGCTGAGGAGATGTGGGTTTTCATCCTGGACCTGCCATTTACTAGTTCCATGGGCCTTATTAATGGGTGATGTACTCACAGGGTTGTAAGGACTACGTTAGCCAATGTGTGCCAAACATCACTGTATATAAGGCGCACCAAATGTAAAACCCTTTCTTGGAGATATATACTGATCTTCATGCCATTTTAAGAGAATTTCCCATTTTAGAATTAAAGCTTTAGGACATGTTAGGTTTGAAATCTGCAATACTAAGTGGTTCACTTGAATTATTGTACTTTTTTTTTTTAAACAGTCAAGCAAGGTTTCACTCTGGTCTGGGAATTAAAAAAGGACTAGCCATGACAGCACGTGGGTTGCCAAGTTCTGCCCATTAGTTAACCACCCTGCCCTGTCTTCACATTCACCTTCGTCCAGAGGGTGACGACTTGATTGTGAAAGCCTAGGAAGAGAGGGCCAAGGTTCCACAGGGGAAGTCTGGCTGAGGAGAAGGCAGAGCGCACCCAGAAGAAATTCTTATTTCCAGTGATAACCTTTAGTGTTGCTGCATTTCTTACTTTGTCACTGCTGGGACAAAATACCTGACAACTACAGGTTAAAGGAGGAAAGTTTATCTTAGCTCAGTGTGTGGTTTCGGTTCATAGTTGGCTCCCGGGCAGGGCACTGTGGCAGTGTGGCACGGCAGAGGAGAAACAGTCTACGGCACAGGCAGGTAGGAAGCAGCAAGCCTGCCTTCTTTCCCTTTTTATTCTATGCAGGCTACAAGTCCATTGGTTGGTGAAACTCACACCCAGGCTGGGTCCATCATCCACACCCAGAGTGATGCTAAGCCAATCAGTGGACTGATCAAGTGTCACCCGCCCATGATTCAGTTACTTCCCAAAAGCCTCACCTGCGTTGGAGGTTCATCTAGATATTACCTATAACACCGCATCCTGCAGTGCAGAGTAAGCTGCTTCTGAGGAAATGCACTTTTCTCAACATTTTGTGAGAATGTTCAAGCAATGTTGAAAGAAACACCTTATACTCACTATTTTGCCATCAACATCTAACTTTGCTTATCAAATACCCATCTCATTCATTCATCCATTTCTTAATACATTTCAAGTATACATCAGTAATTTTGCTTTAATTTCAACATTCATTAAAATCAAGCACTTCCCCCTTTTATAGTACAACTTACAAAGAAATGCACCTATTTTACGTGTACATTTGTGGGTTTTAACAAGTGCCCAAGTCAGCCTGTGAGACTCAAGCCCTAATGAAGATGTAGCACATTGCCACCCTCTAGAAAATTTCCTCAAAAGCCTTCTGAAGACATGCAACCTGAGAATCATTTTTTATATTAATGAGGAAATGTCATATATGCCAAAGTCATCTGTGGTTTTAAATTCTGTAACTCCAATTTTACCCTTGGCAAACACAACCCCCTCACGCATTTCATCAGTATAATTCCAAGACCTTGGCATTTTAAAATTCCATTCCATCCCCTTACTTCAACTTACTGCAGCTCTTTTTTTTCTTTTTTCTTTTAAACCCATCAACATTTACATCTGGCAACCCAAACTCCTGAGGCAGGAAGTGCTGACTTGCAGGCCCAGGCCTGGCACTTAAGGTGGGGTTGAGCTGCTCGCAGACCGCAGCTCTGAGAGGCAGGGCCTGGAGCACAGGAGAAGCCTCTGGGCTGGGCAACGAGGAGACAGGTGTGCACTGCAATCTCAGTGTTTCAGGTATTTAGCTCTCCAGGTTTTTGATTCTCAAGCTCTGATTTTCTTAAAGTATAAGCTGGCCAGCAACGCCCTCCGCTTTTTGGGATTTTGTCCTTCCCCTAGCTGGGCTTTGGAACCGGCAGATCGGAATGTCGGAATGATTTCCGAAGCAAAGACCTCTCTCCCTTTTGGTCTGCAGGGAAACATCCCTGAATGAAGCAGACCGAGCCACCACAGCAGCGCGTGCGCTCTCACACACGACGCCGGGCGCGCGCTGCCACGGCCGACAGAGGCGGTGCTGCTGTGAGCTCCGTATTTTCCACTCACATGCGTGTCAGGTGTTTTCCTTTTCTTTCTCATCTCTTGGTGACTAAGTGTCTCTTCTTCCTTTTTTCTCATTGTTTGAGAATTATTCATATACTAAATGCTGTAATAGTTATCTATATTATTTACTTTAAAAATAACCCTGTTAGGTTTGGTATCCTCATAGAAGGATCATGTTGCATAGGAAGTGACCAAGTCCCACACTCCCAAAATTGCATTTTTTTTTTGTGGCACCAGGGATTGAACTCACAACCTTGTGTCTGCCAGACAGGTGCTTAAGTCACTGAGCCAAAGTCCTGGCCCTAGTTTTTTGAGGCAGGGTTGCATTGCGTAGCTCAGGCCGGCCTTGCACTCGCATTGTAGCCCAAGCCGGCCTCGAACTCACAATGCTCCACCTACCTCAGCCTCCCGAGTGCTGGGATTAAAGGCATGCGCCACCATGCCTGGCCCAAAATTGTATTTTTAATGGTGAGAGATTGGCCTTTGAACACACTGGGCAGGGGTTCTGGGAGAGATGGCTGGAACTGGTTTTAAAAGGAAATGTAGGGGCCGGGGATTAAGCTCAGTGGCACAAGCGATTTCCTGGCAAGTGCAAGGTCCTGAGTTCCATCCCCAAAGAAGTGGAGGTTTAGCTATAGGCAGAGGTGAAGATGGAGAACAGAAATCTAGAATATGAGAAACATTTTTACCTGGGATCAGTCATACTTTAAACATCAATCAAATACAAACCCAATTAGAAATTTAAAGTAAAGATAGTATCTTAGATCAACAGGGGAAATGTGGACTTTAGAGTAGTGCAGTAACTGCTAACTCTCCCCACCCCTCACGTAAATAGTAGAGAAACCTAAGTGAACTCTATTTTTAGAGAATGGAAAAAATTCTGACAATGGCTCAAAATCTAGAAACACTAAAAAAGATTGATAAGTCTGCATTTGTGTGATAAACTATGAAAGACAAATGAGAAATGATAAACTGGGAAGTATTTGTGTAATTTATATCCCTGACAAAGGGCTAATATTCCTAACATAAAGAGCTTATAAAAATAGAGAAGACCAATTAGTCTGGCAAAATGGGCAAGAAATATGGACAGTTCACAGCCCTGACCTTTAAGCACATAAAAAGACGCTCAACCTCACTCAGAGTGAGAGGCACACATTAAAATTTCATGGAAAAAGCATTCTTCACTTTTAGATTGGAAAAAAATATGAAAGTTTGAAAATACACTCTCTGGGTGATAATATGAGGAAACAGGCACTTTCATTTATAGCTGAAGGAAATGCGAAACTGTGTATCTACGGACGGGGCCTTGTCGGGGTTACACCTGGGTGTGCTCTGTGACCCACGAGCCTGCCCTTGGCCCTGTCTCTCCCTGGTAGGTGGCTTGCAAGTGGCTGACAGGAAACCCTTCCTGTTTGTTACGTGTGCACTGTCGTCTTTCTCCCCACCGACACAGGACTTCTCCCTCTGACCTGCTGCGGCCAAAGGATCGCTGCAGACCTGATGGCCGCAGCAGACTGGAAGGCGCGTGTGTGCTGGGCCTTCTCCCTCTCGTACCTGGCGCCCTGAGAGTGTGGCGAGGACGTGTGAAGGGGCACTCGCCTGCCTCCGGAAGGATGTGCGGACACTTGAGGACTTTGGCCGACAGCCTGCCACTCTCCAGACACGTGATTGTCTTGAACCATCCAGGTCCGGCTGGCTTGCTGGATGGCCTCCATCACGTGAGAGAGCCGAAGAGAGGCATAACTGGGCCCTGTCCAAATAGCTGAGCTACAGAATTCTGAGTGAATACTTGTTGCTTAATACCATTAAGTTCAAGGTAGTATGCTATCTGATAAAATAATAAAGATTCATGACAAAAATTGAAAGTTCGTGTTCACTAAAGCATTGCCTTTAATAGCTGAAGACTGGAAACAGCTCATATGCCCACCTGTTCAGGAACGGGTGAATAAACCACAGTGCATTCACCTAGAGATAGGGAGACAGTGCAACGTGGCTGGGAAGAAGCCACCTTCCTTTATGAAATAATCTCCACGATACATCGTCAGGTGGAAAGAACAATACTGCATATTGTATCCTGCTGTTTATTTTATGAAAGGAGGATATGATGTATTTTGCTTTTATTTTAAAAGTGAAGAATTAACAAGAAATTAATTATAATGATTTGTGGGGAAAGGAAGAGGTCATGGATAGAAACTAGATAAAACTTCAGAATTGTGTGTTTTGTACACACACACATAATCAAGATAAAAATAGTTATACACCCAAAGCAAAAGCAAAAGCAAAGCAAAGCAAAAAAAAAAAAAAAAAAAAAAAAAAAAAAAAAAAAAAAAAAAAAAAAAAAAAAAAAAAAAAAAAAAAAAAAAAAAAAAAAAGAAAAGAAACCACGAAGAATTAAGTATTTTTAAAACACAGTCACTTGTCTATGCATTCTTAGTGAGAATGGTTTAAAGAAAGAATAAATTAAGAAGGCATATTAATACTATTAATAATGCTATTATTCTGAATCTATTATGCATATTTTGCAGGTTAAATAAAACACACAATTTTGTAAATAACATTAGGAATCAAGAAGCAGGATATCAAAGATGCTAAGTAAAGTTACAAATCAGAATTAGAATCACAAATATGAATGGGAAATGTCTTTATGAAATCATGATGCATTTCCTTTTAAAAATCACATTTTTCTAGCTCTAGCAAAGAGCAGTGATGAGCCTCTAGAACCAAGATTATAATTTTTAAATGCCATTTCCCATTTAAGGGGATGAAAGCTCCTTGGAGCAATGGCAAGAAATGTACAAGATGAGCCCGAAGTGTCTCGCTGGACCTGAAAGAGAGAAAGGTGTTACAGGATGCTAGGTTCATTTCAAAAGCACTTAGGAGTCAATTCGACAGGATTCTTTGTTTTCAAAGGTGGAAAATGTTGTATATTGAAACAATAATTTGAAATATGTTAAAATATGTGAATTAAAAAAATCATACACACAAACTTTGTAGGATACAAGGAATGTTACTGTTCTGCAGACAGGTAAATAAAAAGAAGAAAGAAGTATGTATACTGCCTTTCCTATAACAACAGTGCCTCAGGATAATGTAATCATTATTATGGAAAATTTCTCTTTTATAAAGAATTCCAGTTAACAAAGAAAAAAGAGAACATTATTATATCACTATTTCACTATTGCTGATAAAGTAATAAATCTAGGAAATTATTGCCAGTATCTTCTAAAATTATTTTGGAAAAACTGATGAGGAACTTCGTAATAAATGGATTTAGTTGACAATTTAGTCTCCTGCCTCCTCCACTGATTACAAATTACAGTTGGGCCTTGGTATCTGCAATAATTTACTAAAAGACTGAGACATAATCATACAACTATAGACATTTTCCTAAATTTCCTGGCTACCTGGCCACCATACTACTAAACACCTGATTATAGCAGGTTTTTTGGGTCAAGTTCATAAATTCTGGTTAGCATGAAAAAATGACAAGGCATACTAAAAGGTAAAAACACACTGTTGAAGAGACAGACTGTATACAGAACTAGATTCAGTCATGCTAGGGATGTTGGGCTTTGCAGACCATGCAAAGACAAATGGCCAATATAAACACAGAGAGTTGGAAATTCTATGAAAAAACCAAAAAGAAAAGTCAATAATCATAATGTAGCAGAAATGAGGAAGGTCTTCAATGGGCTCCTTAGTAGACTGGACTGGATTGAGGAAGAAAATCTCATCAGAAATTTGCAAAACTGGCCAGGGATTTAGTGCCCGCCTGGCAGACAGAGGTTGTGAGATCAATCCCTGGTACCAAAAAAAAAAAAAAAAAAAAAAAAAAAGAAATTTTAAAAACTGAAATATTTGGGGGAAAAGACAAAAAAACAAACAAACAAACAAACAAAACCCCCCAAAAAAACAAAAAAATAACCCAGCACATAATATCCAAGAATTGTGGAAACCTCTACAAAAATACATAATGGAAGCATAAGAAGAAAGAAGAGAAAGAAACAGAAGAAACGTTTGAAACAACAATTGAACATTATCTTGAATTAATGTGAAATACCTAAATACCAAACCACAGACCGAGGAAGTTTAGAAAACACAAACTGGGGTGTCAGAAAAAAAAAAAAGAACCATAAAAACTACAGTTAGGCATGTCATAGTCACACAATAGGAAATCAGAGATAAAGAAAAAAAATCCCAAAGGAGGCCAAAGGAGAAAACAAACTTACCTACAGAAGAACAAACGTAAGAATTGTATCTGGCCCCTTGGCAGCCATGCAAGCAAGCAGAGAGTGTGCTAAGAGAAAAACCCAACCATCTAGAACCGGACACGCAAAATTAGCCTTTGAAAGTGAAAGTAAAATAGAAATGAAGACTGACAAGTCCTGCCCGCGCGAAGCTCTATCAGGCCCAACATGGCGCCAGACGCTGGAAAGTCAGCACATCTCGCCAATACTGACTTCCGCGTTCTTCTTCCAAGCCAGGGAACTTCCTGCTTTTCACGCACACGCGTGCCAGCGTCTCCCCAATCAGCTGTCAATACGTCATTCTGCCCGCCCCCTTCAAACTCCACCCCCTGTCAAACCTAATAAAAGTCCCATGGCTTCTTTGTCCGCGTTGGAGGGATTTTGCATTCTTGTATAGCTCTCCTGTGCCTGCAGTGAAGTTCTTTTTCCCTTTTTCTGCCTTTGTTTCTCTACCTTGCCAAAAATCTAACAAAGACTTTCTCAGATAAGCAAACACTTAGGGAATTTGTTGCCATTAGATCTGTCTTGTAAAAAATGTTCAAAGACATTTATAGAGAAGATGTAGGTTAGAAACTCGGATGTACATAAAGGAAGAAGGAAAAATGAAGAAAAAATAAAAAATTTTAATTTTCTTTTTCTCGACTCTTGTAATAGATGAATTTGTTCAAATTAGTAATAGCTGGTGTGGTGGCACACACACCTGTAATCTCAGTGCTCTGGGAGGCTGAGGCAGGAATATTGCGAATTGTAGGTCAGGCTGGGCAACTTAGTGACTTAACAAGACCCTGTCTCAGAATAAAAAAATACAAAAAGGGCTGGGGATGTAGGTCAATGTGCAGGTCCCAGGTTCAATCTCCAGGATTGCAAAAACTAAACAAAACAAAAGAAACACAAAATACATATAACAATAGTGCATTTTATTATGCAAACTATACATAATATATACAAGATATATTTTGACATATATTCAGTATTGGTATTAGTCTATCATCTATATAATACACCTAAAATCAAGCACATAATCCAATGATATCTGTCATTTGCAAGCTTATGTGTAAATAAAACGAATTACAGCAAAGAGGCTAAGAAGGGGAGATTAGTACTACTTTGTTATCGTAAGGTGCTTGCATTAGCTGTGAAGTAGCACAGCGTTGTTTAAAAGTGGACTTGGATTATTAGTTGTGAATGTATATTACAAACTCTAGGGCAACCAAGGCCAAAAAAGTAAGCAAGGAAATACATAAATTAACTGATATGTTAGGAAAGAAAATGGAATCACACAGAATGCTAAAAAATAACCCTTCTGTCCCGGTTGGGGTCCATGAAGAGACGGAAACCACACAGTACTGACGACCAGAAGCACCGGCTGGGACAGGGCACTGGGCCGCCTTAAGAGAGGAAGTAGCCCCCAGAGAAGAGGGGAGCTGCTGGTGGAAGGAGCAGCGGCCACCCTACCTCCAGGGCTGAGCGAGGGACAAGTCGCTGCCGAGCTAGGTGGACCGGGTGCGCGGTGGCGCATGGTGGCCCACTGGACGGCGAGGCTCTCGGGGTGTCCCAGGTGGGGAGCCGGCCCGGATCGTGCTGGCGGCCGTGCATGGGACTCCCTGGGAGGTGGCTGAGTTTCCAGGACCCGCCGGGGACAAGAAACTTCAGGTGCCACAGCTGGTAGCTGCTCGCCACTGCCGGCTCAACGCCCCAGCGTCCAGCAGGAATTGAAATCCCTTCCTTCGGCAAAGTCGCTCTGGCGCCCTCTACCGACAAAGCTTAGCATCGCGCCGGCTGGCAAAAAATACCGAGTTCTGCTCCAGGGTCGCATACAGGGAGCAAAGGAGGGTGGGATTCGCTTCAAAGGAATCCTGTGGGTGGAGGTGTAGACACAAGCCTCTTCATAAGATGGTGGTCAAGATGGGGATTCAAAAATGTGAACTGACACATGCAGTGCCCTGATGAAGCGAAAGCTTTACTGTCATCTAAAAACACAGGACTGCTCGAAATTGGGGGAAAGCCCCCCCGAGGGCAGGGCATGGTATCAGGAACCGGCCAAGAGTCCGGATTGTCAGTCTTAAGGATGCGGGGAGAAAAATAAAAAACAGAGACAAGTATAGTATTCCTGCAATGGCTGGGAAGTCAATGTCTCTGGATCGACCTCCTCCACTCCCAAAGCAGCCACTGTTTATTCTGTGTATACAGTGATAGGTGGGGCTAACAAAGGGTTACAATTCATCAGAAGACTCAGACTTAAGAGGGCGTAGGTAACCATATGCTAAGAAGGATCTTGTCCTTGAGTATAACCCTGAGATGACTCAAGAAGGCGTAGATGATCTCATGCTTAAAAGAGTCAATGGGAAATCTCAGATGGGTGGTACCCATAATTCTAATCTTTCCTTTTATCCCATAAGGAAACACCCAAATTTAGCCATTGTGAATTTGTGGTCCCCAACAGCATGGGTCCTTGGTCCACAGGCAGCCACCTGCAGGGCCACGGGGGGAAGGCTGTCCTCCCTCCTGGTCAGGGGCAAGGCGGGGTGTGGATCAAGAGTGGGAGAAGCTGACTGCCCTTGGCTTGGCAGTTTTGGAGCGGGCTGTTCATGAACTGCCCTGATGGTGGTGGTGTTTGTGTGGGTGCATGTGTGCACGTAGGGACGTCTGTCATACAGCAGTGTCACACAGCAGTGACTCATCGCCCTGTACTAACAGAGCCAATCTCATATTTGGGGTAAATCTCTCAGCAAATCTACCTGGTACATGCTTTGCTCTCTACCAAGAAGTTGCATTTCAGACACGTTGAATTTATGGCAAACAAACCAACACCACCAACAGAAACCAGTGGAAACGAGATAGAAGTGAGAAAGAGAAGACAGAAACACCCATTTTATCAGAGGAGCCTCTGTGACCCTGGTGACAACTGTCGCCAGGATTCTCCACACCCTGGGTCTTGTCTGTCTCACAGGGGAACCTCTTGCTGCTCTGTGGGACTCCTGTCCTGAAAGACTTTTTTTTTTCCTATGCAAAGAGATTGCTTTGTGTAGAAAAGGTTGTCAACTTTTTGAGTTCTTTTCTTAGGAAAATGAAATTGCAAAAATTATGTTTTGTGTGCCTCTGTCATATTAAGTGGACTCATTTACCAGTCGTGTCCTTGCATCGAGCTGTCTGCACACCACTGTGTATTCCAAATTATTTTAAGGGCATTTTGGACAAATTCAGGCAAACATGGTTTTACTTTATACATGGACTCAAGACCCTATCCCTGCAAAATACAGGACTCCTCTGCATGTTTTGTATATATACATTGAATCAAAATAAATGCCTTGGGGGCCGGGGGTTTAGCTCAGCAGCACAGCACCTGCCTGGCAAGCGCGAGGTCATGAGTTTGATTCCATGTACCAGTTTAAATAAATAAGTAAATAAATAAATAAATAAATAAATAAATGCCTTACTTGAATGAGACAAAATCAGTGTTTCATGGAAAGTGTGTTGAAATGCAGCTTATCATTTTATTTCATATGCAACTAAAGTAACCGAGATCACAATTTCAAGCCCAACCTAGGCCACTTTGCAGTGCAGTGACAGACTCTGCCTCAAAATACAGAGTAAAAATGCTTAAAAAGACGGGAACGTAGCTCGGTGCAAAGGCCCTGGATTCAACCCTTAAATAGCTCAAACAAAGCAACACACACACATAGACACCATACACGGACACACATGCAAACACACGGACACAGACACACACACAGACACAGACAGACACACACACACAGACACACAGACACACACATGCAGACACACAGACACAGACACAGACAGACACACACAGACACACACACAGACCCAAAGACACACACATGCAGATACACAGACACAGACACACACAGGCACACACACACAGACACAGACAGACAGGCAGACACACACGCAGACACATAGACACAGACACACACACACAGACACACAGGCAGACACACAGACACAGACACACACAGACACAGACAGACACACACACACACAGACATGCACAGACACAGACACACACACACACACCCCGCCACGAAACTCACGCAGCTCCTTAAGAGGAGGGAAAGGAAAGCATAGAAAGTGCAGGCGACGCCTAAACGCAGCAGTTGGGGAAGAACGGGCAAAGGCCCCGGGAGCACGACCCTCTCCACCACCCCAGGAGAGGAGCCGCTTCCTGCGGGAACAGGGCGGGGCGGCTCTGTCTCACCAGTCCAGGCCCCGAGGTCACCAGCTGCTTCGCGCTCTCCGCCTTCTGCACGGCCCCGCCTCCGCCTTCGGCCGCTGGGCACTGAGCACCGCGTGCCCACAGTCAGGGATCAGCGGCACGGATCGCCGGCCCCCGCCTTCCCAGGTTGCCCTTTCCGGACCCCCACCCCCTTGAATTATCGACGCGCATGGGGTCCAAGCCTGTCTGCGTTTGGTGTGGACGAGGCAGGAGAGCCCCCGGGCAGAGAAGCCCCTTGTGCCCACCGCCGGGGCTCAGAGCGCGAGCCCGCCCAAGTGCAGACACCCAAGTCCAGAGAGGAGCCCCAGCCGCCGCCAGCCCGGGCCCACCCGGGTCAGGCCCTGAGGAGTCCGCCCAGCTGGGCTGAGCTGCCAGAGGGGTCCGTGGGAGCGGAGGGGGCATGCGCACAAGGGGATCTGGACCCTTGCTCGGATCTTGGGGGCTCCCGGAATTCTCAAGTGTGGGGGGACCGTTGCAGGGAACTGGGGTGACCATGTCAGCCCTCCGATCTGGGTTAACTTCCTGGTCGTAGATTTTTCTTGAAACTTCAAATGACCTCCGTTCATGCAACATGGAACTATGCAATGTCATAAAAAGTAGTTTCACTGGGCGTGGGGATGCACACCTGTAATCCCAGCACTCAGGAGGCTGAGGCAGGGGGATCTATGTGAGTTTGAGGCCTGCCTGGGTACATAGTAAGTTCAAGACCAGCCTGAACTACATAGTGAGACTCTATCTCCCCTCCTTGAAGGAAAAGTAGTTTCAAGGTTATCCATGTGAAATAAATTTATTATTCCTTAAAACTGCAACCCCTTCCCCGTGGGGGATTTAAGCTTATTATTATTGTGTATAAGCTCGAGATTTTAGCTTTCCTGTAGCATTTTCTTTAGACTTTAGAAAGTTATTAGTGCAGCTAGTGTTTGAAATTAAGAAAATACTTTGAATAATTCCCCAACACTTTTAGAGAGCAGTTTTGGAGGAAAATTAGTTTTCTAAGTTTGCTGTATGTGATTTCCACACAAACCTCCTAAAGCAAAATCAATATGCAATAAAATCCTGGGCTCTGGCGCTCTGGCTGTCAGTTCTCACGGACGAGTGTGTTAGATCGAGTCCCCTGTGCCTCTCTCGGCCTCTCCCCACACTGTGTGTCCGGGTGTACTTTGAGAGAATCACAAGCAAGATTGTCCTGCTGCATGGGAATTTCCACTTCGTATCTGCCTCACTTCCTGCACTTCTTTGTTTCTGTTTCTAACAGAAGTTTTGCAAAGCTGCATGATATCTAAAAAATAAACTTTTCCGGAAGGAAGGAAAGTCAATTTATAAGAGTAATTGGAGGCTGAAGCAGGAGGATTGTCATGAGTTTAAGGCCAACCTGAGCTACATAGTGAGTTCAAGGCCACCTTGTCTTAAAAAAAACCCAAAAAGGTGAAAAATAATTGGTGGCTTTTCTTGATCACAGAGCAGGGAGAAAAATGTCATCAAACAGGGTTCTGTTCCCCACTGTTTACCTCTTACCTCCAACCTCTTCCATTCTGACTGGGGTCAGGGTGACCTCAATTCCAAGGAGGCCCCCTGCCCATCAGCGGGACTAGCGAGGGGTCTGGTCCTTCTTGTGCCAAGCAGGCTTGCGTGCAATTGTAGCACCTGCTTTGCCAACGCTGCTGGTTATTCTCACTGGCAGGTTGTGTCGACGGACTTCTCTTTTTCTTCCTCCCACAAACACAAAGAGCATTGCTTCGAGCTTCCAGGAATTAATAAAAGAAAAGACAAACAGAATAGCAAGGTTTTAATTAACTTCGGTACGGATTTATGTGTAAAGTTGGATGAGTCACCGATTTTTAATAAACAGGAGAGAAAATCTTAAAAATTAATGGAATAGCTAAGAACACAGGAACCAGAACTTTGATGCTTGCTTAATTCTTTCTCCCAACCCGTGTCATTTGGAGGAAAAAAAAATATCAAAGGCCATTATGAAGGAGGAAAAGGAGGGAGATTATGTAAATGAAAAGTGCCTGGGACTAAATCATTACTCTTGTGCAAATGAGGCTTCCCTTCTGGCACTGCTCTAGAGCGGTTTCAGGGTTGTGTTTTCAGAGGACACTTTCCTGGAGATAATGAGAAACAGAGGCATGATGGAAACGCCTGATTAGAAGCTAAGTGGTCTTCCCACTGATAACAAGAAGCTGGGAAAGAAAAAGGAAGAGAGAAAAACGGTAAAATCTGAGGTCCAGTAAGGACTTGATCTTGTTTATGTTGCTATCCATCTTTTAAAGGAAGTAACCATAATGAATTGGTGACAAACAAGCCTAGGATTTCCCCATTCCCCAGCTCAATCTCCATATTGGCCTCTGTGTTTTTGTCCTGGGTCGGGGACAGTGCTAGAGTCCAGATTTCTGGCACCTTGCAGACGCTTCTCTGTGGTAAGTGTGGTGGCTAAGACCATCAGCTCTCTGGGCTCCCAGTTACACACTGTTCCATTTAACAGAATATCTCAGAATTGAGCATTGTCAAGGTTAAATAATTCGGCCTCAAGCTCTCTTTGGCCTGAGAGGAGACAGCGTAGCATGAATGAAGCTTTACTCTGAGTGCAGATTAGGTGTTCATTTTCTCCCTAAAGGATGAACTGACATCCTGGAAAATTCAAAGCGATGCACAAGGCCCTATTGTGTTTGATTAACCTTGGCTGTGGAAGCTTTTGTAGCTCAGGCAGCTGCTTTGAACAAACTTCTAATTTCACAGACAAAAAAAGTCATTAATCTTTTATCACTATTTAAAGTAGGAACTTACTATGTATTTACTGATAATGAGGGGACACATGTAGGTGGACATAATTTATTGATAATTTATTTCACGCTTGAATTCTGTGGACTAAATACTTACAAATAACATACTGGAATACACATCTTTCCTCACTTGCAGTTTTTTGCTTCTTTCTTTTTTAATAAATTCGTGAGACTATTTTCACTGAGACTTCTGATGGAAGTAAGTAACAGTGGTTAAGACTTTGGAGGCTAAATTCTGGTTTTGTTTCTTACTAGCTATGCAACCTTGTGTAAATCACTTAACCTCTCTAAGCTCAATTTCTGGAGCTCAAAAATGGAAATAATATCACTTGCTTCCTGGGTTTATTCTGTATTAAATGAAATAACATACGAAAATTACTTAGGCCAAATTATAAAACACTCTGTTGTAGTCAGGGGTTACAGGGAGAACAACTGCATACAGGACACAGAGTTTATAATACTGTTTTATAATATCACCCAGAGTTGAACACAAGAAAGTGCAGGAAAATCTGTCCACAACACTAAGACCCAGGATATTTAGCCGAGGGCCTGGTTCCCACAGTAATGTCTGCAAGAGTCCAGCTAGAGAACCAAAACACATGACAATGCCTCCCACAGTTCCAACTGGGAATCTAAGAGCCCACAATAAGGACTCATGCCAGTCTATTTACGGTTCCATCTGGGATGGCCAAAGTTCAGCGGTGGAACTAGAAAGTCTGTGCCAGCGGGGTGAAGGAGCTGTGCAGTGGGTTGAGGGTTCTACATGGGAGCTGAGAAGTCATGCACAAAAGAAGAAGCTGGGCTGTCTTGAAGAGTACCACAGCCATCCTCAGTGGCAATGAGGTCCCGCGCTCCTCCGACGATGGAGAACAGTTGAGCACAGGTCAGGAAGCCTAGCGTGACAAGCTTCTCCAGCACACAGCCTCCCCTCCGGAGCCAGGAAGCAATGAACAATGTGAGGAGCAGAGCTCCCGCAACGTGAACCACAGCCACTCTCACTGATGAGGTCCCGAGCTCCTCTGACGATAATGGCCGAATCCATATTGGGGAAGCCAGCATGACACGCACCTCCAGAAGAACCAGTGACTCGAAACAACAACTCTTGAAAGAACCCACAACGCCTGGCTCTTCTTCTCCACATCTCTATTTATGCTGGCAATGTTCTTCAGGTGGGCCATCTCTACTCAACACCAGCTGAATTAATTCAGCTGGTGCTAAGCTGACCACCAGTTTTTAATCCATAACACACTTAATACATAGCTATTGTTATTATTATTCTTAGAAACTGAATTGCTGAGTTTAGTGTATGGGTACTAAATATACTGATCTCTATTGCCAAAGCTCATCTTAAAGTTTAAATATAAAGTTGTGGGATTTAATAATGAGTATATTACAGTGAGAAGTAATGGGTGTGTCCCCAAATACAAGAAGCTGCCCTGATGTTTCCTCTTTGTTTCTATCTATTCTCTCGCCTTCTGATAACGGTATCTTGCTTTTCTTTTCTCCCATTCAAAGTTCGTGTAATTCAATGCCACTGACCCTCTTCTCTGGATTGAGCAGAAGTCCAAGAGACAACCCTTGGTAACTGAGAAGCTTCACACTGCTCTTTCCTGCACAGGGATTGGCTCTGTGACAGGCAAGCCGAAGCTTGAGCTAGACCAATGGGAGCACATCCTACGATGTTTCCTGTCCAGTGGGAAAGCGACACTGGTCCTTCTGCTGTCCCTGCTAAGCTGAAGCAGCTGGTGATGAACCTTTGTGGGAGAATGAAGCGTGGGGAAACGCAGAGCTAAGCTATGGAGGTGCTGCTGAGGGCCACACCTGGACAGTGCAAAACAACCTTGTGTGAGCATCTGAGTTCCATGAATTAATATATTTCCTTTATGGCTCAAATCCTTCTGTATTGGGTTCTTACTGAAAAGGTAGTCAAATCGGCTCAAATTTTCCTAAAGTTTACTCCTGCTTGCGGAAGCAGCAGGAGTTCTATCAAGTTAAGTGCTGGAAACATTTATGTTCCACTGTATCGCTGAAAGATGGTGGACCCAGTATGGGCTATGTGATGAGCGACGTGATGCCCATCTGATGCCACTGGGTTAAACCTACCCTGGGTGGGTTTAGGTTTCCCTCGAAAGCAGAACTGTAGCCACTGATGCCTGAAACCAATCACTGCGCTATGAATGCACGCATCTGTGAAAATCTATGCTGGAGAAAACAAAGGTAAATGAACCACTGAAGTGAAAGTCTGCATGTTGAATCCATTGCTACCAATTTCTAAGAAGTCTCCCCTTTGAGAGGAGTTAGGAAACATAGCATTATAAAATATAAGCACCACCCATATTTGACTTTTAACTTTGCCCATGGTGAATGCACACAGACTGAGACACAGGAGCCCTGCTGAAGCATCACAGAAAGGGAAACTGAGGTCTAACACACGGACTACATTGGGAAGAACTCTGAGGTCTGGTCGAAGGCATTTGAACTTAACTCTGTGTAGTGAGGAGCCCTTAAATGTTTCGAATGAGAAAGTTCTTAGAAGATTAATTGGCAAAATACGCAAATGAGAGTAGAAGGGAAGAGAGAGAAGGCAAGGGAATCGGTTACTGCACTATCGCTACAACTCTGCCTGAGCTAAAGGAGTAGGACGGCGAGAACGGGGGGAAAGTGACGGGATGGGGGAGACACTGCCAAGGAAGAGGGAATACGGTCTGGCATTCCCAGGAAGATGGCGGACCAACAGAGAGGGAGTTAAAGATAAAAATACAATTAACATCGAAGAAGGTAGTTTGGGGAACCCATTTGTCGGGGTGGAAGAGCTTTGGTAAAGGTAATGAGTTTAGTTTTAAACTTGCACAAGCCCTTTTCTGTTTGGCCTCCACCATTCCTAGAAGTCGAATGTGGTATATAAAATGGGAGTTAACTACGAGCTGTCCCTGAAACTTGAAAGCTGCTCTCCTGGAGATACACTGTGAAAAGAAATAGCAAAACTTGCAATAGCCTTCATCCACTGCCTGTAATATTAGCATATTCAAAGAAACAGTGGCTCCTGAGCAGTGAAATAAAGGCAATAGTGAGCCCTGGAGGGGAAGTTTGGTTGGTCTCCAGAAGCACGGCTTAGAACTTGGTCTGGTGTGATTAGTTGACATAGTCCAGTGTGTCCATGAGTGGCAGTGCCAGGCTATTTTAAGCGGGGATGCCATTGCATAATTGGCTCTAGCTCATGCTCACCGAATCAACTTTTAAAGTATAATGTGAACCTCTGCATAGTTTCCATGTGGGAAGAAAAATTCTGTATGACTAACAGGTTCTTTCTTGTTGTCAGTCATTAAGTGGTTGCTTCTGAGTTTCCGTGGCACTGGGTCATCATCTTCCATCTGTCCGAGCCTTAGGGCATGGGCAACACTGGATTTCCCTGTTAGTAATGGCAAGGGCCAGTGTTGGCCTGGTGGTGACCTACCAGATCAAGTTCCCTGAAAAGAGCTCAGGGTGGCCAGGGAGCTGACGTTCCCCCTGACGTGTTCTGACTTTTCTCTGAACTCTTTTCAAGTGGGAACCCTCCCGAAGTCAGAACACACCAGCAACCGGGAGTCCGATGACAAGGTCTTCAGCTGGATAGCAGAGCTGTCACAGAGTCTAAGAATTAATACTCGGGACACTTTTCTACTTGGAGAACTTACAGTATCACTCAAATTCTATTTACTTTGTTCACTTCTGTAGGTACATATATATAATTATAAAATTCCTCTTAATTATAATAGAAAAATAATGAGGAAGCAAAAAAAACAAAAGTTAATGTCTCTACCTAGAGGTAACCATGGGTTTGCATTTTGACATATTTTCTGCTAGGCAATTTCATTTTTAGTTTTAAATTGTATGCAATTTTAAAAGCTTCATTATCTGGTTCCCAATTCCAGTATAGATTAGAAGCAGCAATTTAGAGAAAGAGAAGAGAAAGAAAAGTCATAAAAAGTAGGTTCAATTTGTTAAAGTGCACCCAGCGCTGGAGTCATTTGACGGGACAACAAGCCCAGGTCGGTAGCTCCTGGGATCGGTCACTGTGTCGCGGTTGGCACAATAATACCTTTATATCGTGATGACCTCAAATTGTCATTAAATGATTAAATGGCATTCGGCATATTGCTTTCAGAAAAATACTTTTGAACTACATCATTTAAACTGGTTAAAATACATTAGAGGTGAACTTCTAGCAGTCTGAGAAACTTGGCTCTAGGGTTTTTTCTCTTTTCTCTGGGTTCTAAAAAAACAAGATACAGTCGAAACTACTAGTTGCTTTTGGAGCATCCATTTCCCTCTCCTCTCACTACGTAGCAGCCACATTCTTGTGGAACAGACCACATCGCTTACTCCAGAGACAGGTTTTGGTTGGGTAAGCTGGTCATGATAATGACATCAATTCACAGTGTCATTTGCTACAGTAACTGATTTAAGAATCAGCTGATGTCTGTGCCCTGAACCAGCAGCTCATAGCATTTCTTTGACTGCTGTGACCATATGGCAGACAGAGATATGACCCCAATTAATCAGAATAAAACCCTTCCCTTCCATTCAATGGTTGTCGAAGAGAGGTTCCCTTCTTTGGTAATTTGAGATGTACATTTGAGTTCTGAAATTGCTGCAACTATTTTCTTACCATGTTCTATTGTTTGAATGTTTGGGTCTGTCCAAAGTTTGTGTTGAAAATGAATCAAATAATGCAATAGTCTTAGGGCTTTTAGTAGGTGATCATGTCACAAGAGCTCCACCCTTAGTAATGGGATAAGGACTCTTATAAATGGGGCCAAGGGAAATAGCTTTTCTTTTTCTCCCCTTCCACCAGGTGTGGATGTGGCCAGTGGCACCATCTTGGATGCTGTCTTAGTTACTTTTCTCTCATTGCTGAGACAAAATACCTGACACTCAAAATTAAGGGTGGAAGGGTTTTGCTCACAGTTTGTGGAAGTTTCAGTCCATAATCAGCTGGCTCTGATGCAGGGTGGTGTGGCACAGTGGTAACACTTCAAGGCGGCAGAGGACAGCAAAAGCAATAAGAGCAAAAGGGAGAGCATGCCTCTTTTCCACCATTCTATTGTAAGCAGGCCACCCCTCTCCAGAGTGGGTGTAGCACTCACACAGATCTCCTTGCCTTCCTCTTGCACAGACTCTACGTGTTTACAAAGTGAGGACCCTGGCTCCCTGCTGAATCTCTTAGTTAAACTTCTAAACTTCTCAAGTTGACGCAATGTATCAGCCATAACAGATGCCAAAAGCAGAACTTCAAAAACCTGCTAGTACCTTGATCTTGGACTTTCCAGAACTGTGATAAATATATTACTTATAAATTCCCTAACCTAAAATATTTTATTATAGTAGCATTAATAGACTAAGACACCAAAAAATTTAAATAAAAAGATTATGTGAAAACTAATGCAACCCATGGAAGAGGATGGAGCCAGTGGAAAGATTAAAAGAAGCTAGAATCTTTAAATTCACTCTGTATCTAAGATTAAGACAGTAATTTCCATTTATGTGTGGGTTACTTTGATTTCTGAGTCCTGTTACTTGGAATACAAAGTGCAAATGTTTTTCTGTGTTTCTCTGGAGGTAGTGGTAGGGCATGGGCACATCAGTGACCCATAATTCTGTCCTGTGTGCGCATCTCAAGTTCAAGACTGGACCAACATGAACTGGAACCATGTGTAGGTGATGGTAGAGTGCCAGCCAGGCACTGCTTGGGAAGGAACTATTGGGTGAGTGTTATTTGGAGTACCCAGCATGAGTTGAGAGTTTCCTGGAAAAAAGACTGAGATGAAAGACCTGAGCATGAAAACTTCAGGGAGCGTCAAGGTGAGAAGTTAGAAGTAGTGGAGGGGCCACTGGAGAGGCAGGGAGAGAGAGGGCCAGAGCATGGTCGCCTTGCTGTGCTTGGTGAGAAGAGTTTCTGTGAAGACCTGGTAATCTGTAAGGTCAAATGCTTTACAGGCACCAAGGTAATCACGAACAAGGCAAATTTGGTAATTTGGAGACAGTTGGTGACTTTGTGAAATAACATTCAAGTGATGTTGAATCTTACTAAACAGTGCTTCCCATAGACACTGTCCCAACAGACCTGAGTCACATCAATAGATACAAAATGAATTTATTTTTCTGTTTCTGCTTCTACTTCCTCTTTAGAAAAACCCAGAATTTAGAAGTTCTTCATGTGTTTCTAGGGACTCCAAGAAGTTTCTTATGTTCCTTACAAACCCCTGGTTGTCAAGTGATGGCCACGCTCTTTCTCCTCTCACTCTAGAGAGACAGGCAGGTGATGTAGGCAAAGGCAGAGGTCAAGGTAGAGAAGTGGCTTCTGGAAGGCAGTAGTCACTAGTCACTTTCTATAGTGTGTGTCATTCATGTTGGCATTCCCAAGTCATAGTCCTCAGCCCCAGGAATCTCCTTTTCCTAGCCCACTGTGTAGGGGTGTCCTTTTGGGTGGCCTGGCATCCTCCAAGCTCTCAGAAGCTTCTTTTCTACAGGCCATTTGCCAAATTTTGGATTGGAATACAATCACCAAGAGATGAGGAGGCCTGGATTGGCAGAAATTGGTAGAGCAAAGACTCCAGTACTCGAAAGAGTCCATTCAATAAGTGCCTCCCAGCTAAGACAGACTGAGGCACTCCAGGGATGGTGTTGTCAAGAAATTCAAAATCTTAGTGTTTAATCAGAATTTCTTTTCCTCTAGGCAACACTAGCATAATTATTTGTCAACATGTTCCTCCTCTGGGATCCTATTTGTTTTCTTCTGCTTCTGTAGCTGATCATCTTCTATTCATGTGGTTTTTCTTCCAAACACGAGTCTGATATACTTGATTAGGATTCTCCTCGAAATCAAATGCCAGTTCTGCCTTCTGCAAACTGCTCTCAGTCACCTTGATTAGAGTTTTAAGTGTTCACAAATATTCCCTTCATGCATTTTTCAAAACAACCTTTGGAGCTGATTGGCAGAGTTGAAGTACGATGCAGATAATTTCTATTTCATTCCATAAATATTTCATGTGTACCTACTATGTGCCAGGTCCTATGCTAGATACTGGGATAGTAAAGATTAATAAGGAAGGCACAGTCTGGTCCTTCTTATCTTCCCATGATGAGTACTAGGTGACATTTCCTCCTCATTTCTTGATACTGTGATAGTTCCTGTTGCTGTTGGAGCTAAAAATGGCACCGTCTCCAGAGGGCCACTGATGTCCATCTGTCCCTACAGTTTGGGTCTTGAAGGCATCCCAAAGTCTTGGTCCCCAAGGTGGCACTATGGGGAGGCAGTGGGGTGTTTCAGAGGTTGGACTTGGTGGGAAGTGCATAGGTACTGGAAGGAAAGGATGAGACCTTGGGCCCTTTGTCTCTTTTGGTTTCCTGTCCTCCAGGTGGGAGCTTTGCTCCACCGTGGTCACCCACCATGATGTGCTGCTCTGCCACAGACCCAAAGCCTGGGGGCCAATGAACCATGGGCGTGAACCGCCAAAATGGTGAGCCCTAGTAAATCTTTTCTCTTTATAATGAATTGCACAGGACAGTTTGTCATAGTGATGGTAAGATGATGAGCACATCTACCATGATCAGTTTTGCCTGTCGATGGCTCTGCTGCCTTATGTGCTTTCCAGCCAGAGAGTGTGATATGGCTATCCAGAGCCATTAGAATCCAGGGCTTTATCTTCTCGTGCCTTGGAGCTGACAGCTTTAATGCCAACATCTCTGCTCCCACAAGCTGCTGGCTATTTTAACACCTCTCACTCTTTTATTTTTGATTTATTTATTTTTGGGATGGGAGATTGAACTCACGACCTCATGCTTGCCAGGCAGCTGCTTACAGCACTGAACTAAATCTCCGGCCCTCACTCTTTTATTGTAGCCCTTTGTCTGGGACTTCTGGCTCCCAACCTTATACTAAATTGTACATCTTGACTTTTTATTCTTGCAGCATGACTTATTTCTCAGGAAATTCTTTTTTTTCTTTCCCGTGTTGCCAATACACTCCTTGCTTGCCTGTTCCATTATTCTCCCATATAGAGAAAGATATTCTCAGTGCCTCAGCACACACACCTCAGGGTCAGATCAGTGCACCTCTACCAGTTTAATTTAATTCTATTATATATATATATGTTCATACGTACAGAAAGGTGATGCAGGACTTTGTAAAGGACCTTTAGAGATCAGAAGGAAGGACAAAAGGAAGTGTACTAAAAAGAGGAACAAAATGAAGGGGGAGAATAAAGAATAAATCCTGATACAGAACTCAAGAAGTCAGGCACATTATTAAAAAAAATCCTTAATAATGAGAGACAGAAGAAATTGATGGGAGTCAGTAACGGTTTACCGTTTCCTCACGGCGCTGACGCACACAGAGAATGCCTGTTATGTAAACGTAACATTCATTCCAGAGGATATGGAAAGAAACAAAGCCACTCACTGCCAGGAGAGACGCTGTCGCCGGAATGTGTAACATGACATTTTAGGCGGCCCTTAGAACCTAGTATTAAAGGTAACACTTCAATCCATTCACAAATGGGCTTTTATTTCCAGGGGGAGAAAATGTATGTCTTCGGCTTCCTCGGAGGTCGAGGCGGAGCCAAACGGGTAGTCGGCGCTTGGCGGTCCCCTGAGAAGGGAAGGGGAGCGGGACCCCACATCCAGGCTGCGGCCTTCGCCGGGGAGCGGCCCGGCGGGCTCCACCGAGACGCAGGCCCCTGCCGGGACGCCCTGCGGCGCCCGGGCTGGCTTTGTGGTCCTGCGGTTCAAGCAATAAGTAGCAGGCTCCGTGAAGGAACGACAGGTGCATTCAAGCTCCCCTGTAGCTTTGGGTTGCACAGCTTTAAACTGGCCAAATGCATCGGCTCCTGGTTCGTGCCTTCTGTCCTTTCGATGTGTTGAATCGGCTACAGCGCATATCTGTGTCTTGGGAAGCGGTAACTGGGAGGCTGATCCTTGTATTCTGAAAAAAAAAGGACATGTCAGAACCGCTATTGTCGGGAGTCTTATACTTAGGGAGCAGCATCTCGTGGCGGGGAAACGAACAGATCCGGAAAGGCTGTTTCTCCCCGAGCTGAAATCTTACTGCACCTTAACAGCACAGCCCCAGCTTTAAGGCAAAGAGCTTGCGGAGAGGGAAGTGCCGTTCGGCACTGTCCGGCGCGCTCCCCGTAGGAGGAGAGGGCTGGAGCAACCCCCGCTTCGTCTTTCTTCCGGATCAAGTCAGGCGACAGAAGCCAGAAACGATTCTATGACAGTGGCATCAAGCTCTACCTGAAATTCCAACAGAATCGCGGATGCTGCGTTAGCCGGGACGCCCCTCTTCAGCTGTAAGGAATAAAATTTCAACCTGAGAGGGTGAAACAATGGATCGTGAGGAGACGACCGGGCAAAGCTGGGCTTTGGGGTGCAAAGATTTTTTGCCAGGCCCCTGGCTCACTGCTTTCCTTGGCTTGCCTTGAGAAAAAGCAAGTGCTGACTGCGGTCTGGTCTCCTTGGACTGCGGCAAGCTTTACCCCTCCTCCTTAGCAATAGCGGTAGGCGCAGCGTCTGTCTTTCCGGCGGATCCAGAGCCGTTCCCCTGCGATGCCCCCTGGTCCAGACGGGGACACGCTCCTCTGCCGGGCCCGTCACTCAGCGGGACGGAGCCTGGGTTGTGCACCCACTTTCTCTGCCCCGCGGGCGAGGTCCCGCCCAGCCTCACCCGTGGTCTGACTCTGTGAAACAACAAACACACGAGCAAAATCCAGAAAACGTAAACGAGCGGAAACCAATTTACGTTCTCGGATAGAAGGGTTTAATCTCATAGAAATCTTGAGTTTCTTAAACGAATATATAAACGTAGGCTAGCCTAATAAAAATACCAGTGAGTGTTTCCTCTGGAGCTAGACTAATTAAATCTGAAGACAATTTGAAAAATAAGCAAAACAGGAACAAGTAAGGAAATGCTAAGATGAAGGACAATGGAAGAAACTATGCTTATTTTCCATCAGCGTTTCTAACATTACCCGCTACAGACAATAGACCAGAGTATTCTCCATACGCATCCTCGTGCATATGCACAAGTGTTTTCTCTAAGCTGTATCCTTAGAGAAGGAATTAATGGGCTTGGAATACATGCATCTACCAAGTGGTTCCCTCCTTGTTAAGTTCTAAAGGTTTAAAACATTAACTACAGTGTGACTTATTATATATGTCTATCTATAAATATTTCCCAAGCATAATTTATGTAATTATCAAAGCCCTGGAACTGATACAACTCACCCCACAGAATGCAAGTTAGAGTTGAGTTTGACTCCACAATTAATGTAAGGAGTCTAAAGGCAGCAGACACTGAGAAGCCGTTAATTGGACCTCCAGTGTCTTTGCAGCCCGAAATCTTCTAAGTCTCGGGTGACCGTCATCTACTTTGATCACTTAGCTCTTTGCGGCCTGTCATGGTCACTCTGGTCCTCTCTGCATCCTTCTTTGATTGATCGGTGACTTGATGCAAACCTTTCGGCTTAAAAAGAGTTCTCAGACTCTTTAAAGTTTTCTTAGAATCCACGTTTGACAGGGTTTTGTGTTTCAAGTTTCGAGCGCAGTCCCTGGCAAATAGAAGGCCTTCTGTTCAGCTGAAGTCTTCATTATCATTTATAGCTTTAACTATCCCTGACCTTATTTGCATAGCTCCGTGCAAAGTTCCATACTGGAGCTTCCAATGCATGTTTGGAAATAGGAGTGCCAGATGGTTCCAACAGAATTCCTGGGATCACTCTAAAAATTAAAAAAAAAAAAAAAAATCAACTTGACCACAAACCAAAAATACGCATGCATACAGTGAAAAGCAGTTTGTTGCTGACAATCCATATTACATCTTATGGTTTACATTTGATAGTTTTTGACTGAATATTTATTTTGAAAGAACATATTCTGTTTTCAAACAAGTGAATAACAGATTTGAAGGAAACAAGATTTCGAAGCCTACACTTAATGTGTTATGCTAATTGGTCCATAGATTAACTATGACCAGTACTGATTTTGTAGAAGAACTCCTTTGAGGTTTATTTTGGAACATTTTATTTTTGTGAGAATTATGCAAGGCAGGATAGCATTTTATAGCTTAATTTATATTTTGCACTGAATGTTAATGTTCATATATCTTTATATGTGTGCGTTATCTATTATTGTCTAACAAATTGCCCCAAACTCCTGAGATTTTAAAAAAATAAACATTTATTACCTCTTCTAGTGTTTATGATGCTTTGTGGAAAGCTTGGCTGGGTGGTCCAGCTCGGGTCTTCTCATGAAGTAGAGTCAGCTGTGCACTGGCTGGCAGCCACGGGAAGGCCCAGCTGGGGCGCAGTGACCACTGGCCTGGCAGCTCACTCCCCTGGTGGTAAGTTGGTCCTGGCTGCAGGCTTATTGCCTGATGGGTCTTTCTCAACTAATTCCACCTGAGAAACCGTCTGCAGGGCATGGTCCCGTAGAGCAAGCATACCAGAATCTCCATGGAGAACTTTTTTTTTTTTTTTAATCTTTTTGAGACAGGGTTTCACTATGCAGTTCAGGCAGGTCTTAAACTCATTTTGTAGCCCAGGCTGGCTTCGAACTCACAGTAATCCTCCTGCCTCAGCCTTCTGAGTGCTGGGATAATGGACTTGTACCACCAGGCCCAGCTCTTTGGAGAACTTTTTGATGGGCTACTTACAAGTACTCATGGGTATGACCTGGGGAAAATTTAGAACTAATACTATGTGCAATTAGAGGAATGAATTCTATATCATGATTTTCTGAAGTCAGAGTCACTGGCATTGTTGGCCAACCTTTGGGTCTTATTTCAAATTCATCTTCAAGACAACTCATTGAGGTGAATATGATCATTTTGTTTCAATTTGTAGATCAGTAAGCTGAAATTGTGGGGTTTTTTTTGTTGTTGTTTCCAGTATATTGCTCCATGGAGCTAAAATTTAAATTTAGGCAGTTGGCTCTGAAGCGTATACTCTATTTGTTCTTTTTTTTGAGACAGAGTTTCACTAGACAGTTCAGGCTGGACTTGAACTCAGTTTGAAGCCAAACTCAGGGTGATCCTCCTGCCTCAGCTTCCTGAGTGCTGGGATTAAAGGTGTGTACCACCACAGTTGGCTTTTATGCTGATTTTTAAAATTCTTTACATGTTAAAGAAAGCACTTCTTTTTCTGATGTGTGTGTTACAAATGTTTTTCTCCAATTGGTTATATTTTAACACTTCTAGGGGTTCATTTTGCTGCAAAAGTTTAAAATTTGTGGTGAAATTTATTAATGCTTCCTTCTGTGATTTTTGAGTGCTACTTCTCTGGAGAGCCTCTCCATTTCAACACCTGCCAACAAGTAATCGTTTTAATGAAAAAACAATCACTTATGTACATTTCTAGTACATTGACTTTTTAATTATTTACATGTTTTATTTTCCTCAATGTATTTCAGTATAAGTGGTCTGTACACAGATTTTTAAAGCATTATTATGAATATATGAATTTAACCCCTTTGATTTGTTTTATCCATAAAAGATATAATTATGTTGCTGAAATCGCACCATGATTGGCTAAGTTGCCTCCAGAATTTCATTGACAGGACTCTCAGTCTTTAGGAGTTTTTTTTTTTTCCACCTCTAATTTTGTATGAGAAAATGTTTTAGACTTATCTTGTGTATCTTCTGCCCTGTACTTGAACTCAGGTATCTTTTCAAGGGGGCGACAGGAAACTCAGTGAAGTATTTTAGATTTTCATGTGAAACAGCAATACCCAACATCCACTGGACACACATCACAGGCACAAAGTAGTTCACATTTTCAACTTCAGCATCATCATATTTTCAACAGTGATATGGTATTTTTCAGTGCTAACCTTGTGGTTGCTTCTAAAACCGAAGGAGACTAAGAAAAAATGTGGCATGTCCAACTTGCTTTGAGGTGTGAAGTGTTAGTGTCAGAGAGTAACATAAAATTTATTTTTAATTTTTGGGTATTAATTTTCTAAGTGGTTACTGAATTGTCAGGAAATGAATAATCAGCTGTTTCTTTGGAACTAATGACTCAGTACATGAAACTCCTGCGTATTTGAAAAATTTTGTCTAGTGGTGTCGCAAAAACTCTTGAGACACCCAGAACATAATGAACAGAGGACGTTTGGGAGCTGGTGGATCAAACTGTTTTTTTTTTTTTTTTTTTAATCTGTATGTGGCTGAGTCAGAGCTCTCTCAAAGACGATCACTGATACCATTTTCGAGTTTACTTCTGTTTGCCTGATCAGTCCGATCGCTAATCCCTGTGAGTTTGGTGGCTGCTTCTAAAATTCACGCCTTGGTGTTTGCTAGACAATGCCATCTCCCTCTCAAAGCACGCGCGCTCGGCAGGTGAGCCATCAGCTCGGCTCACTGCGCCAGCGGGTAGTTCGTGGTGTCCATCCGGGGGCCAGGGCTGATTTGCTTACGGCAAAGCAGTGTCAGCAAACGCGACTGGAGATGAAGTTGGCTGCTGTGCCAGGCACAGGTGAATCGACTCTAGGGGGAAGTTAAAGGAAGGTGTGTAGGGGCCCCTGTGGACTCGGTGACACCACTGCCCTCCCTCAGGACGCGTTAGAAATTCAACGCCGACAGTGAGGCCTGGCAGACGGGCGGCAGGGTGCTGGGTCAGTTGGGATGTGAAATACTCCTGAAGCATAACTGTGCTATGATTTCTCTGTTGATAGACTGACTACAAGTGGAAATGAAGTTCTAAGGTATATGTGCAGAATTGCTGGACTGGGGATCCCCATTTTGGAGACCAGCCCTCCAGAGCACTTCGCCACGGAGCCATCGCTTTCCCCTGGGTGCGCGGTTTCCTGAGATAGACCAAGGAAGCCGTTGCAGCAGCAAGCAGAAGAGCGAAACGACACCCAGGATCTGGAGGCAGGGTCATTCCCAGAATATTAAGACCTGATCTCTGGTGGTCCAGGGCTTATATGCGATAAGCAAGCAGGAAGTACAGAGGCAGAATGGCTTGTCCATTGGGGATTGGTTCTTACAATGTGAGTCACGGTGACCAGCTGCTTTTAAGAGACAGGAGCAACCGGATCTGAACAGTTGCCTATTACCTGGACAACTAACAAACTGAAGTGTACGGGCTGGGGGTGGGGTGGGGTGGCATTTTCTGCTACACCATGTCCTGCCTTTGATGGTCAGTGGTGGTCAAGCTGGCAGCACTTCATTGATTCAGACCTTAGTACTAGACACTCTGTCTGGTTAGATGACCTGCATTTCTGAACTTTTCTAAAAATCAGAGCAGGGTATTCTGGGTAGCAGAATGCATCTGGGAATGACCAGCGAGGTTCGCTCTGCCTTCCAGCACCATCTCCTTGCTAAACCAGTGTTCTTCAGGCACAGATTTGCTCTGAACTCGGCCTGTTGTGGAAGTGTTCAGAGAGAAGCCATTTGCATTTCTAAAAGCATTGAAATATCCATAGGAGAACCATGTCTCAAAAGCCTAGATGTTTTATATTTGCCAGAACCTTTTGAGAGAGAGTTGTTTTGTTTTCCTTCTGGAATTCCATAATCTTCACTTTGAATATTAGCGTCAAAGGAAGTCTTCATACATAAAATTTCCCCATTAACCAGAAGCATGAGTGACTACTGCCCCATCTACCTCCCCTACAGAGAAGAGCTGGGAAAGTGTTTCTGCGTTGAAGAGGAGGACAGAATTTTCGAGATAGATTGTGTCCCTAACTTGTTGTCCCTCAACAAATGGAGTTTGACTGAAGCCCCCCAGCAAAGTCCAGAGGATTCTGTAGGTGAGACCGTGACTCCTTTCCTAGGGTGAGGCAGGGCACCGTCAGCTTCTCTGTGGACGCTGCAGTGTGAATCAGCAGCATGCAGCATACAGTAGGCAGATGGGCCTACGGGCAGGTCTGTGTGCCCAGGTTGCGGGATGTGCCACACCTCTGGGCAGGACTCAGGAGCGGGGGCTGAGAGCAAGAGGACCCGGGGGACATCACAGTAGGGATGAGGCACCTGCAGGGCATACGGAGTGGATATGCATGGTTATTTACCTCTGCTGACTCAGGACTCTGGACTGTCACAACTGTGGGCCAGGTACTTCACCCACTGCAAGGCTGTGCAGATGAACTGTGGTGGAAGCCCATGGCAAAGTTATTACTGTAAAAGACACGCTGGCATGCATCCCCCTTAAAATACTCCTCTGGTTTTGAACATGCTCATCCCATTGTTCTTGCCCCTTTTTGAAGCAGCCTAGATGTCCTCTTTCCTGAGTGCATGAGATGTGACCAAAAGTATGGTCAGTGTTTCTGCTGACTGCCACCCGGTGGACAGGCAGGCTGGCAGACACCTGCTGGTGTGTCCTCATCTGCCTTAGTTGCTAGGTCTGGCACCATGTGACTCCTGGGTCTATCCCAAAGTCAACATAACCTGGGGAGGGGAGGTAAAGTTTTGAATCAGTTCAGCCAGGACAGCAAAACTAAATATTCTCACAAAGGAGGGCTTCCAGAACCTCAGAAAGTGGGAAGAACCATGGGATAGGTGCACTTGAAGTGAAGGGGAACCCAGTGTAGCTGCCAGAGATGAGTGAGGCAGAGACTGTTCAGGGGACTCAGAGAATAACACTGGGAGTGTGACTCCAGGCACATGGTGTGTGTGTGTGTGTGTGTGTGTGTGTGTGTGTGTGTGCGCACATGCTGTTGATGTCAGGGAAGGGAAAGCCCTGATGCACAGGGCACTAGAGTGCACTGTAAGAAGTTAGACCTGAGAACTCTGACTATTAGTAAGGGTGATGCAGGGAATCAGCGGAGGCTTGGAGAGGAAGGGCACAAGCCAACCTAGGTGTAGTGAGGTCCTCTGCTCGCTGTATGAGGCACCGGGGACTGGGTTCAGAGGAACCAAGGAGACGAGGGCAGAGGTCCTTTCAATAACCCGAGGGAGAGAGAGAGGTGGTTTGGACCCTGGTGACTGTAATGAAGTTGACAAGTGGCGGTGAGGTCCTAGACAAACCAGTGGGTGGATGGACAGGTGGATGAGTGGATGGATGAACGTTTGAACTAAAGGAGTGCAGAATTATCTTTGGCTGCAACCGTAAGATGGAGGGGAACATGATTAGAACTTTTTGAGTGGGGTGCCTATCAGGTATCCAAAGGGAGACTGAGAGGAAGTAGGGGAACGTGCACTTAGGGTTCAAGGGAAAAGGCTGGCTGCAGCTATAAATTTGGGGGTCATTGCTTAAAGCCAAGACACTGGGGTGAGAGTTCCAAGGGAATAAAAGATACAGCGAAAATAAATTGTCACAAAAACTTAGGAGAAAATCCCAGAAGAATGGGGTCATATCAGAATAACCCGAACCAGACCAAAGCAGCTGAAGCAATTTAAATAATAAAATAAACAATGTAGTATTGGATTAAAACCCAAGGCATAAAATAAACATGTGAATATATACTGACAGACATATGTGATTAAATAAATTAATAAGTAAATACACGAAACAAGAAGAGACAAGTCTCTTTTTAGAATATGCATACTCTCTGCTGGGCTGGGCTTTGTGACTTAATTCAGTATAAGAGACTGTGGAAAGAAAGAAGTAACTTTACAGTGGAGAAACCTGGCAAGAATAGGCAAATGATTATGGTTATATGGATTGGGAGAAATTATGTAACCTCTAGTACAGTGAAACAGGAGCCATCTATCTAGAATTCTTTCCAGGAACTCGTAACCCCAACCTAATTCTAAGAAAAACAAGACTGGTACACATTCGGCATGCCACCTGGTCAGTACCCTTCTAGTCTGTAAAGATCCAGAAAAACTAGGAAGTCCTAAGACATTGCCATAGATCCAAGGAGACTGGGGAGGATTGACTAATGAATGAAGGCTTCTCGAGTACGAAGAGGATACTAATGGAAAAGGAAACCAATCCAAGAGGATACTGATGAAATTCTAATGAATCTGGAGGTTAGTTCATAGTGATACAGCAATGTTGCCTAGTGTACTATGGTAATGTATGATATTAATGATACATGAGGGGTATACTGAAACTCTTTGTATTATTTTTCCAGCTTTACTGCAAACCTGAAATTATTTCAAAATAAAGAGTTAAGTTAAAAAAATAAAAACTAGGAGAATGCAGGCATCTCCTCTTACCTAGAAAATGTCTGCCTAAGATTCCCAGCGCCAGCTGGAGCCCCGAAGTCAACAAAGGCGTCCATTGTGGCTGGAGACATAACCTTGGACAGCTCCCCCCGACACAGGGCAGGCCGCCAGGATCAGTATCAGTTGCCTGGGTGACAGGGGATTTGCTGCTTGCAAAGAGAAAAGAATATGTCTAGTGGATTCCATCTTGACCTTGCTACCTTTGTACTATGGACCCTGCTCTGGATCCAAGGGACTGAGGCTGGGGCTGGAAGAGTGAGAGGTGCAGAGCTAGTTTCTTCTCACCTTCTGGTCTTCTCTCTTGAATGCACGTTTCTTTTCACATGGACCCATTTTACCACCGCTCGCTCCGGGTAATTTAAGTGACTTATTTTATATCTTGAACATGTGCTGCCAGTATTGTTGTAGTAGGCTATGCTCATTAATTTACCAATTGTTTTCCAGATCAAATATTTACAACACTTAAAATAACAGTAAAAAACAAAAGCAAAGAGACTAGATAATGCATGGGGACCTGGGGCTTCTAGAACATAATGATAGGCCATAGAATACATTAGTAATTTCAATTCCTTACTTTGCCAATGACATTCTCTATAATTGTGAAGTTTTTTCTCCTGTTTCTTCGAAGTCTTTCTTTTCAGATTACATTTGCTTTCATTACAAATGACAGCTTCGGGGTATGTTGTGTTTTTAGTATATTTGTTTACTATTATCACTATGCATGACTTTTTTTCAACCTTGCTTAGATATATAATGTACATATCATGTTGTAATCTGAAACCCCTAAGGGCATGTATACCTTGGGAAATTGCATCAACTCTCCAGATAATGATATTTCATTCTTTTAGAATCATATAAACATATTTCTGTGTAATTCCATTTGAAAAGCTACAGTGTCTGTTGACTGTCAGGTGAAAGGTGATGAAGTCGCTGCTGGCTTTTGAATTTCTCCTTGGCTTAGATTATCTTTGACATTTCTTGTTTGGGATTTTTTTTTCTTTACCTAACAAAAAACATTTTTATGCGCCCTTTCTGTCATGTCACTTCTTCGTGAAGAGGGTGGACAAACACGACCTTCCAAGGTAGCATTTAGCTAGCAGCTTTCTTTCTCTGGGAACAAAATCAGAGCTAACTTCTGCCAGCTTTTATGTTTAAATCTAAATGATTACCCACCTGATTGGGGAAATTCTGGATTTACCCAGGAAGCAGAGCACTTTGCGGTCATCTTGATCTATCAGTTTGCTAGAGTAAGTCAAATTGTGGCCTTAGTGACTTTGTGCTGATTTCCAGTAAGGGATTTTATTTTCCAAATGATACCTATTGTGGAGTTATAAATTTCTCATGACTTTACAGAAGTCTAAAAGGGGAAAAAAATAAAAATAGTAACTCATCTGTAACACAAACATGATTCCATGACTGAAGGATGTTTTTGAACCCATATCTCTCATGTAATAGAACAACTTTCCATGGATCGTGTCTTCCTGGAGAAGTCCAGCACCCCACCCCCACCCCCCGCATCCTCCTACATACGGGTTTAATTTAGAGGCTGAAAAACATGCACAGAATCATTGTTCATTAATCACACTTTTAAGAACAATGAGAAACTTTGTTTCTTCTGAAGGAATAGAAACTGAATTCTCCCTAATTTAGAGGAAAAAACAACAACAAAAAAAACCCTGAGTATTAACAGGACAGCTTTTCCAGAGGTTGGTTTCCATACCTCCCGGGGGTCGGGGGTAGAAGTAACTGGAATCTCCTTCTCCCTAACTACTCCATGAGCACCATGGGTTTTGGGGATGGCGTGGGCCCCCGCAGGGGTGGTTGTGATCCGCAGGACCCCCGTCCTTTGCAGGCTGTGACTTGTCACGTGCTAGAACAGGGTTGGTCATACTGGGTCCCCAACGCTGATCACTCACTTGCTCCAAACCAGTAATGCATCTTTTTAGTTTATATTTAGCCTAGGAGTAGGAATAACTATTAGGAAACACAGTTGAAGTTGTCCAAATTTTATTACGACATTTGTCCAGTGTTCGAAAATAATCATATATTTTTAAAGGTGACTATTTATCAACAACCTTAAGGAAAAGAGTGCTAAACCGGAATCCTCCGCTTCCATTTCAAATCCTCTTTGCTTTGAATCACATGTTTAGAGGATTTTGATAAACAATATACTTTGAATATTCTAGGACTGGTACTAACTTAGAATTTAACCTAGATGTATTAAGCCTGTTTGTTGGATTTCAGATAACTACAGGACGATGTGGAGTTAAACCTTCCAATATAACTGAAAAAATGTATTTTTGATATTACAGCTACTTCTATACTCTTCAAAATTTTGACATTCTCATTTGGTTTAGCCTGCGGTTTTTTTTTTCCTGACAGCTTTTCTCTATCTCTATCAATGTAAAAATGCCACATGGCATGCACATATACTTTAAATTAATATGGATTTGAATTAAGTTAAAATTGTGTGAAGTCTGTGATTTAGACACTAAAGATTGAAGAATCAAGGTGTCAATTAGTATCCAATTTTGAACACTCACCCAGATTCATCTTCCAATGTCAAATCACCAGTTTTAAGAGTTTTAAGAGAATAATTTTGCATACTTTGATAAACGGATCACCATTCCACAAATTCATGCTGAGTGAATACTATTGCCCAAGCACGGTTACTATGACTGACAAAAATACGTTAAAATGAGTAGCAAAACTCTCTCTCAAAACTATCCACCCATCATGTATTCAAAATTCAATTTGTAGATTAGAAGAATTAAAAAGAAGATGAAAAGTGACATGCGTTTTAATCTGCTGTCAAAAGTTATTCAGTCTTCAAAGTCCTTTTTCGTTATTTCATAATATACTCCATCTCTTCTAAACCTGAATTATTTTAACAATAAAGACTTATTTTCTAAAATGAAAGTGCTTTTCTCAAGGAGGCAGCTTTCTCTTTGGGAAAAATAGACTTGGAGGAAAAAGTCAGAAAAGAATAAAGCAATAAAAGGTAATTTCAATGTAGCTAATTCAAATAACATTATATCTAAAATTTCATCTTTATCATCCTCCTTTTTCTTTTTTCACTACAGTTGAATTAACATTTTTCTTTCATTATTTGAGAAAATTACTGTTGGGGCTCAAAATATGGTACCCCCAAAGTGTAGCACCATGACATACTGAGCATTTTAATCTAAAGGAAATGGGAAAAAACTCACGGAAGCAGGAGAGTCATACGCTGACCCTCTCCTGCCTTCTCCCCCAGCGACCGTGCTTCGAGGGTCCTGCCCTGGCCTGCAGGAAGGGGGTGGAGACACAGAGGCGGGGAGATCTGAGCACAGTGTCCTTGCTGGGCCTCCCTGTCCCGCTCACGGCCATCAGGCGTCCCATCTCCTCCTGTCTAATCACTCGTCTACACTACTGTCCACTCCTCATGACACCAATGCATAAAAATACATGATCTCCCCTGGGTAGTTGGGACTTAATTTCTCAAGGTTCCCGTGTCACATGGAGTTTATAGTAAATGAGTTTCTTATGCTTTTCCCTTGTAACCATGCCTTTTGCTGTAGAAGAGGCTGCTGTACACCTTACGATGAGTAAGGAAAAGGTGGGGCTTTTTCTCCCCTACATTGGAAGTGCCCTGAAACCTGCTACCCAGGTTCCTTTCGGCCCATCAGCATCTCTAGAAGGTGATGAGATCAAAGTGACCCGGAGGCCAACACCGGGAAGCTGGAATTTTTACAGCTATTATAGCTCCATATGTTTTTCTATTGTAACCTTGAGTTACTGTATAAACTCAGTTTTAGACTCAAAAATGACCTTGAACAAATTGCTTAACCTTTCTGGATGCCATTTCCCTTCAAAATTCCTCACTAAGGTGCTCTTTCCTTTCTTTTTCTTTCTCTCTCTCTTTCTTTTTTTTTTGAAAAATACAGTTAATGAATGCTTTGAATTCAAAGAACTTACACATCAGACTGAACTGTGAATGAGTTCATTAATTGATTAATTCTGTTCTTGTTTTATATGAGAACTATGTTATCCAAGCAAAAATACTCTATTACTAATGTCGGCTATCATTTGAAAGGATCTTTTTAGAATCAGGAGAGAACCCTCTTTCAAAGTAGGCCAGACAGATTTCAAATGTGATGGAATAGAGTATTTCTCTAAAGGAAGCTCTCGAAGAGAAGGTTCTCCATCAGTAGTTCTGTTAGAAAAATATCATCCAAAATTGGAAAAAAAAAAATGGAAACCTGGCAAAGAGATTGACATGTCCTTTCTGTGTCAAATTGCAGTATTGGGTACCCCAGGGTTACCTAATTCTTTTGGGGTATGTGCTTCTGTTTAGGGAACAGCCTCTGAAGCTGCATGTTTATACATAAGAGTTTTGACTGCTAGAGTTGCAAATGGCTCCTGTCTATTAAAAAATATGACCTGAAAGGTTATGCTTAAATTGCACTGTAGACTGTCAACCAATTCTGTATTCAACCTAGTGGTCTTATTCTCACACCTTCCTTCAGTTTCTGTAATTCTTCAGTTCTCCAGATGCTCCTTGAAGCCCCTCTGTCATCCCGCTGGTCTCCTCATTAATGAGTTATGTAAATTCTGACACACTTTATGCTGATAAGGGTCATAGTTGTAACATTTAAAAATTTTACTTTGATGTTTTCCTGTTGTTTTTGCTACCTTCCTACTGCCACCACATGGAACGGTAGAGAGCTGCCCAAAGCAGGAAAAAAAACTCTTTCCAAATATTGAGCTTCTAGCTATTTGGATTTCCGTAATGTTTTTCTTTTTCATCCCTGTCTCACCCCCTGCTTCATGATGTGTCTTGTAATGATTGCGTCCATTTACAATAGATTGTTGGAATTTGAGGTTTAAACATTTGTGGTTCTGACTACTTTTTAAGCAGCATAGCATCCAGCAATTTACAGTTTCGCTGAGGAGTGAGTTCAGTCGCAGGCTCTGCAGCAGTGCTGTGCCGGGACGGCTGACAAGCGGGAGAGGCCGCCACAGCCTCTGCCTTCACACCGGGCGGGCGCTGTTGCTCTTCTACACGCCTTCCCATGCGCGCTAGCGCTCAGGAAGTGACAAACAACTTTCGCTTGTGTGTGTAAAATGGGCCATAAAGGAAAATCATCTGCTAGTATTGCTAATGCTGGTAAAGAAAAAGTCAAGGCCTAAGAAAGCAATGATTCTGAGCCACAAAGCCGAAGGTTTGGAGGCGCAGAATACACTACAGGTTCACAGTTAATTCAGAAAAAAGTATGAAAAAAAGTTTAGATGTGCTAAGACCAACTACTTTAGTAAGTAACTTTTTACTTTGTCCTATTTTTGGTAATTTAGAAAATCTTTGCAAATAATGTTGGTGTTTCAAGGGTTTGGGTAGGGTTTGTTTTTTGTCTGGAAGTTAGAGTAAGATCATGGAAAGGTTTCTGATTTTGTACTCATAATATCTGAGTTCAAAATTTAGTTAGCTTTTGTATTAATTAGCTATAAAACATTTGATTATACCAAAACCTCTGGGTGGTGAGTTTCAGAAGAATATCGCTTATTGACTTATTGGACATGTTATACACATTTGTAGGCTCGGGGTAGGTCAGTGAATAGGAGAAAGATTGTCAGTCTTGAAGACCTTTTATTTTGCATTGTAGGAGGGGGAAGTAAAGGGAAGGGGAGATGGTGAATAGACAAGAAATGAGTAAATCCATGATCAAATATCTTAGAAGGAGATAAATGGCAGAAAATAGAAATGGAACAGGATAAGGGTTGTGTGTCCCGTTGTCTTGTTTTATCACTGCAGTAAATAAGGTGCTGAAGGTCAACCTCCGTGAGAGGTGGCATTTCAACAAGGCATGAAGATGAGGTGAGGGAGTTAACCAAGCAGGAAATAGCATCCAGGAAGCTGAAACAGCTATAGCATAGGTGCTAAGGGCGGGGGGAGCTTGGTCCCCATTTCAGGAATAGGAAAGGGCCAGCACGTCCTGTGGAATGACCAAGGGGAAGTGATTAGAGAGGGTGATAACAGACAAGGGAGGGGCTGTCATTGTAAGCCATTGTCTTTTACTTCGTGTGAATGGGGAGGATTCTGAGCAGAAGAGTGGTCTGGGGGTTTTGGAAGGCTCATGGGGGATGCCAAGGGGCAAAGGTGGAGAGGACAGAGCTATTAAGAGGCTAAGCAGTTGCTAGATGAGACATAGAGACTCTGACCTGGTGATGGTGGAGAGGAAGGAAACAGCATTCAGATTCTGCATAGATATGAAAGCACAGCCTGTGGGATTTGTGACTGGATGGGATGCGGGCTGTAAAAGAAAGAATAAAGCTAAAGAGGGCTCCAGGATTTTTTGCTTGATGGATGTGAGGTAGAGAAGGCTGAGGGTAGAGTGGATGTGCGAGAGGACCAGGCGTTTCGATCTGGGCCTGTGGCTGGAGTGACACACACATCTGGAGCGCCTGAGTGCAGTCTGAGGTCAGCAGCGCATCGCCTGGCTTTAAACCATCATCTTCTGTGGTCCCAAGAGAATTGATGTCATTAAAAGAGAGAATGGACTCGAGGACTGAGACCTAAGGTGCTGAAGCCCAACAGGCTCAGAGAGAAGAGGAAGAACCAGCGAAGGAGACTAAACAGGAACAGCCAGAGAGCCTGAGGGGACAGGAGAACGTAGCATCCTGTAAGCCAAGCGAAGAAAGCATATTGAGGAGTAGATGGTGATCCTTTTTAGTTTTTATTTTCTTTTTCCTACATATTTAAGTCAGTGCATGTTGGTTAAACTGAGCACTGCTTACTGTGCCCACTCAGCAGGTTTTGTGGGCTTTAGCATCGTCTGACTGGTTTTCCTTCCTAAATCTCTGTCAGATCTGCTCATGTTTCCTGTTTTCTCAGGTCTCCACTTACTCATCTTGAGAACTGGGAATAATTTTACACATTCTAAGTTGTTTTATGAGGATTGAGTAGAAAGAGGCATATGAAGTGTTTAGCAGTATGAAATGGATTCACTTTATTTTATTTCATGCCAGTAAGAAGAAGGAAATGAATCACTTGACTAATTAATTTTAAGTAAAAGTATTAAAAAAAAGAGTGGAAGTGATCAACTGTACCAAGTGCTTTAGGTAGATTAAGCCAAGTGAGACCTGGGTGACCTAGTGGCGCTGTCCACCTCTCCAGTGGTTTCAGTGGAGTCGTGAGGCAAAAATCTGATGGAACTGCTTTCATAGTGAGTGGTAGGAGAGAAAATACAGTGCAGCTCGGTGGTAGAGTAGTTGCCTGTCATGCACCAGGCCCTGAGTCCAATTCCTAATCTTTTTAAACACACACACTATTGTAGTCAGGGGTTACAGGGAGAACAACTGCATACAGGACACAGAGTTTATAATACTGTTTTATGATGGTCACCCAGAATTAAACACAAGAAAGTGGAGGAAAATCTGCGCACAACACTAAAGACCCAGAATATCCAGCCAAGGGCCTGGATCCCACAGCACTGTCCTGCATGAGTCTAGCTAAATACCCAAAGCCCATGACAATGCCTCCCACAAATCCAGCTGGAAATCTAAGAGCCCATGATAAGGACTCACAGCAGTCTGCTTTAAGGATCTGCGTTGGGAAGGACAAAGGTCAGTGGTGGAAGCTAGAAAGTCTAAGCCAGTGGGGTGAAGGAGCTGCAAGGGTAAGTTGAGGGTTCTACACTTGAGCCGAGTAGTCACGCTCAAAATAAGGACCAGGGCTGCCCTGAAAAGCACCACAGCAACAACGAGGTCCCAAGTTCCTCTGATGATGAGAACAGTCATGCCAGGAAGCCAGCGTGACAACCTTCTCCTGGAGATTAAAGAGCACACATCTTCCCCTCCAGAGCCAGGAAGTGATGCTTGATGCAAGGAGCTCAATGTAAGGAGCTTCCCCCAAAGTAAACCATAGCCACCCTCATCAACAAGGTCCCGCGCTCCTCTGATGATAATGGCCGAATCCATAGTGGGGAAGCTAGCATAACAAGCTCCTCCAGGAGAACCATCAACTCAAAACAGCAACACTTAGGAAAACCCACAGCACTTCGCTCTATGCTGGCAACTTTCCTCAGGTGGGTCATCTACACTCAGCACCATGCCAATTTAATTCAGCTGGTGTTAAGTTGACCATCAGTTTTTAATCCATAACACACACACACACACACACAAAACAGAGAGAGAAATAGCTGCAGTTTAATCTTATTTGAATGAAAATGATCCAATAGGGAATGAAACATTGAAATGTGGGACAGCTGAGAGTTGCTGAAGATAAAGAACGATGTCTCTGAATCTGCCCCAGGGAAGAGGATTTAGTGTGTAACCAGAAGGTTAGCATGGGCAGCAGGACCACGGGTAGTAACAGGTGTGGAGCCAGACACTGGCGAGTGAATAAATGTGGTGGTAGAAGTCTGTGGAAGTTGTCTTCTGATTGCTTTAATTTTCTCAATATAGTAGCAGGAAGAATTGTGTGGGGCACTTGAGAAAGTGAAAATGTGAAACAGTTGTGAAGGAGAGTGGGGAAGTGCATGATCTTGGGACATGAAAGGTCATAGTTTGGATCTGTAATGTCCCCCAGAGACATAGTGTCCCCTGCTGGTGGCATTACTCAGATGTGGTGAAAACTGAAGGAAGAGGGACCTCACTGGGTAAAGTAGATCTCTGGGACCTGACCCCTTACCCTGCTCTCTCATTGCTTCCTGGCTGCCATGAGATGAGCAGCTCTGCTCTGCTCACATCCCCCATCGTGGTGCACTGGCAACCACAGGCCCAGGAACAAGGGTGTCAGCTAACCATAGACTGACACCTCTGCAACCATAAGTCAAAATTTCTATCTTTTGAGTTGATTATCTCTGGTGTTTTGTCACAGTGATGGAAAGCTGACTAACACATTGAATATGATATTCTAGTAAGTGTGATGAGTACATGTATTTGTTCATAAACTGAAAGTGAGATCTTTTATCATAGCTACATTTTCCTCCAGTCACTTTCACTTGTTTGGTAGAGGTTTGGCATAGGCATGGAATTAGTTTTTAACCAGGATTCTTATATTCCAAGTAAGTACAATGAATCCAAAAGGAGGTAAAGAAGTCAAGAGTATATGGAAGAGAATGATCACAAAGATTTGCTTTGCAATTTAAGCTTGATAAGCAGAGGTTGAGAATTTAAGGAGTGAAGGACAGTGGAATAGTGGTATCATGGTTGGAAGTCCAAGTATGTTTGAAAGATTACTGGGGATAGGATAACAGAGGGAGTGAGCAGAGAGGCTTGCAGGTAATGGGCAGTGGGTAACTCTTAATGCTTCTCTGTTTCCTGCATGGTATTAATGGCTCTGACTTTGGAAATAGTTCTCATTGTACCAGATTTGACATTAAGCATGGCTGCATTGATTGCTGATAGCATAGTTTATGGTTAGGGGATGAGCTTAGAGGGTGTGGACAATGGTTGACATGATTGATGATGGAGAGAAGTTCAAGGAATTGAGAGACCTCGGTATGAGCAGGATGGTTTACTCCTGTGTCCATAGCTTTAGGGATTAAGACAGGAGCACTAGTAGTGGAGAATGTGATGATGAATCTGAAGTTAGAGTCTAGAGAAAGGAAGGTACATGGGCATCTTGACATGTGACATCATCCAATGATGTGAGTTAGAGCTGGTGTTTTGAGGGATGAGAGAGGGAAGTGTGTTTGAATGAAGTGAGGAGCAAGGATGATGCCCACACATCTCTAAGTTCAAAGATCTGAGAGCTACAAAAGGAACAGTGCTCTTCAGGTGAGGGGATGGTAGCATGTTCCCTGACTCAGGGGAGAGTCAGGTTTTGATGAGAGCAAAAAAGATGATGGGAATGGTTTTTCAAAACAGAGATGCCATAGCCAGTTTCCAAGATGGTACCCATGATCCTCATCTCCTGGTGTTTAAGCCTGTTTTTAGTCCTTTCAATGACAAAATCAGAGCTGATTTGTGTGACTTTATTGGTGAGCTTTACATTGCTGGGAAAAAATTTCTGACGGTTTCAACTGAAAGGAAGAGAGGCTTAATTTGGCTTCTAGTTTCAGGGGATTCAGTCCATGGTAGGCTGACTCCAAGGCAGGACCATCATGGTGCAGGGTATGATGGAGCAAATCTGCTTAGTTCATGGAAGCCAAGAAACACAGAGCAAAGGAAAAGCCAGACAGGAAGGGATTAGGGGCAGATGTAGTCCCCCAGGACGTGCCCACATGATCCACCCAGACACACCCAGAAGTGCACTTTACCGAGCCCCTGGACATCCCTCAAGCTGATCAAATTGGCAATCAAGGTTCAACATCACAGTGACAAATGGGATGCTGCAGGGTGATGGCATGTAACTTCTGAGGCAAGGTTCTGTAACTTCTGCCTTGCTCTCCTGGGGCACTGGCTCTTGGTGAATCCACCACAAGGCCAAAAAGGCTCCCAGGCTACCAGGGGAGAGGTCATAGTGGAGTGGAAGAGGCCTTCTCCCAGCAATCAGCACCAATGTCCTGCATGTGAGTGAACTGTGCTGGAGGTGGATTCTTCTTCCTGGGTCAAGTGTTTGGTGACTGTAGCTCTGCTGACATCTGACTGCCGCCTCATGAGGGACTTCATGCCCAAACTGTCTCATCAAGCCTTATCTCATTTCTAATTTGTGAAAACTACACTGTGATAAATAGTCCTTTTTGTTTTAAGCCACAAATTTTGCAGTTATTCACTATGCAGCATTTCTATTTATGACAATGCTATAGATGTCCTGATAACAAATGCAATTTATTTGAAAATAATGGATCTGAATTTCAGCAGATCTGTATTTTGGTTTCAGGAATGGGGTGAGAAAAAGTGTCAGAAAAGGTAATTGGAGAGCTGTAAACGGGACTGGTGTGTGGGGGAGGGGAGGGAGTCTCGGCACTTTGTGGTGGTTGATATCAACAAGGATCAATGAAGAAATGAGATTGTTACCGAGACAGAATGATGGCAAGGTAGTGTGCTCAGGGGGAGGGGAAGAGGGTGTCTTCGCCTTTGACAGCGGGAGTAGGAGTCCCGTGGAGGGGGGTCTTAGCTCTTGGCCACTAATTTTGTGTGTGTGCTTTGTGAACCCTGTTGACTGTGTTCATTGCTGATTTCTCTTTTAGACCTTTGATTTTCTTGTTGCTGTCCTCATTTTACAAATGAAAAAATTGAGACTTGAAAAGTTTAAGTAATTGATTTGAGGTTACACAACTAGTAAGTTTGTGTCAGGACTTGAACTTGGGCCCTCTGGCTTAAGATCCTGACCTCATTCTCCATTTTGCCGATGGGCAGTGAGATTTTGAAAACAAAGTGCTGTAATTGTTTGACAGCAAGATGAAAGTTAGTCATCCAAGACCCAGATTTGCGCAGTGTAACTGTGAACACCATTTAAAAGCCCTGGCAGGGTGCGTGTGCAGCCTGACAGGAAATATCCAGTGAGAGAGCCACTGAGTCTGATCAGAGTGATGCTAAGAACCTTGGAGATATCAGTGAATAGAAGAAAGAGACGATAACCAGAGACACACATTGAGACACCAAATTCATTGGTTTATTGTTTTTCTCTCCAGTTAGAATGCAAATTCTATGAGACCACAACTTTACCTACCTGATACTCAATAATATTATTATTTGTTGAACCAATGAGAAAATGGGGCTTAACCGGTGGAAAATATTATGGGTGAAAATATTCTACATGAAAAGCTCAGTATTAGGGATCACAATTCTAGGGTGGAGCTCAGGGGATGAAGAAAGCTAACTTCATGGTTTCTCCCTTCTCCACCCTACTTTGCTGATCCAATCTTGGGAGGCAGCTGCACCTTCAAGGGTGTTGCTCCCCATCCTTTTTGTTCCCTTCTCTTTGGGGCCTTTAGAAATCTTGAGAAACCATTGGTTCAGGCAACATATTTGATCATTTAGAAACTTAAAACAAAATTAAAAACAAACAACCAATGTCTGTTTTAAGGTAATTGGCCTGGGGTGAGACCCAGATGCTGGTAATTCTTAAAAGACCTCTACGTGATTTTATGGTGCAGCTAGGGTTGAGAACCAATGAACAACTTGAAGTATTCCTTTTCCCCCTGTGGGGGAAATCCGAATGCTGAGAGATCTGAGGCTTTTAGGAAGGAATGCAGTTTCATACACCCATGGGTGGGGACCAGAAGTCAGCTCAAGCTGGAGCTGGCATGCCCTTACCCAGCAGGTGCTCCACAAAGGTTGGCTGAAGAGGAGGGAGCCCCGTTAGGCAGGTGCCTCTTACTCTGCGTGCCATAAGTGCTGACCTCTGAGTCTGGAGAAGTTGGGCTGCAATGACTGCTCAGACAATGCAGTAGTCTGAGAAGCCAAAATTTGAGATCAGCTATTTCTAACTTGTGAGTCAAGGGAGGGAGGAGGAATGGGTGGGAGGCCGGTTGTGAATCCATATGTAGACGAAACATAAATATGTCTTGCATAGATGTATTTTTTAAAAGTGTACTGATAACACCACGTTGAATAAAACACAGCTTCCTTTCTAAATATAGGGTTGATCTCACAGCAGGTTTTCATTATTCTGTATTTTCTTGGCACCCATATTACAATGATTGCCATGTAGGAACCTAGGCTCTTTTTTAAAAAGGATATTGAAAATAGAATTTTATATTTTGAAAAATGATACCCCCCATCTAGTCTGAAGCAAAGAGGTCTTGGAGGAGCGAGGATATACACGATGGTGAGAAGGGTTAGTGAGCAGGGGCAGGGGCCAGGTGGCCACTACGCCCAGTTTCATTTTGTGCTGGAAGAAGCTGGAGTTCATGTGAACCCTCAGTACCCAAGTTCGATGTACGCTAAAATATCTGGTCCTTCTCAAAAGGTGAACCTCAAATCATTCTTAATTTAAATAAAAATGAAAGGAGACAGTCCCAGATTCATATTTGGGAATGCTAGAGTAAGTAATTTATCTATGGACCCACCAAGAACTGTAGCTCTGATTCCTGTGAAGAAGGACACTATCTCCCTCTGTCATGATCATGAATAGTCAAGAGTCATCCATATCTTTATCAACCCAAAGAAGAAATGGTAAATGATAAAGTAGCATACTTGTTTCAAATGAATGAGCATAATGGCTAAAATGCTTATCTTCGTAGTGATCCACTGTTTCAAGCTGACCTCTAAATTAAGTACATATACAGGCAGCTTGTACGTTCTCCATTACATCACTAAGAAGTGAAATGATGATAACCAGCCACTGTCTCTGACATTTCTTCTATACAAGAGGAGTTAGGAAGTGTAAAGACCAGGCTTTGTAGTTGTGAAACAACTATAAGGACACAAGACGGGAACTGTCAACAGTGACATTCAGCTGCACCGTTATGCCAGCAAAACGGCGAATGCCCTTTAATTTGATACTTTAATTCTAATGTAGGCTCAAGAAAAGGCCACCATGATATAGTGGTAGAATGAATGTTTGATTTGAAGTCATGTTGTAGTTCTGAGTCCCTGCCTGACATTTAAAACTTGTTGATCCTGAGCAAGTCACCTAACCTCCAAGAGTATCAATTCCCCTACCTGTAAATAGGAAGGAGGAAAAATTTGTGTGCCACTACTTTAATAAATTGTGTGGTTCAGATGACATAAGCATCATAAAAGAGTTTCATAAATATCAAACACCAGCAGATATTTGTTACTATAATTGCATTAATCACCAATGACCTTATTCAGTTCAAATATCTGCCTAGAGCACAGCTTGACATAGCTTTACAAGCTCTGAGTTCTGACTTTAGATTTCCCATAACCTCATCAGCAGTAAATATTTCTTGCATGGATCAGCAGTAATTGTGTGACTTGGTTAATGGCCATTGTAAATATAATTCTATAGCTGTTCATAAACACAAACAGTTGGGGACAAAAGAGCCAATAATTTATCTGGAATAAAGTCAGTTCTATTATTAAGGTGCAAGTATTGATGTTTGGTAAAGTTGTTAATAAAGAGTTTTAGAAATTATGAAGAAAATGGAGATGATGGAACCCCAGGAAGTGAGGTTGTGGAAGAGCTGAAGCAGCCCGTGAACCAGGACCCACAGGTACACGGTGCGAGAGCGGTGGTGACCGGCCAGGGAAGCTGCCTGACTTCTCGGTGGGGTGTGACAGACAGGATCAAAAATCCTGTGAAAGAGACAAGAAAGTCACTGTCTGGGAACAGAGGTGAGGCTTTCCCTCGACAGTATCTTTGTCTTTGGAGCCCTCATGGGAAAGACTGCATCACCATCGCTCATTCAGGGGACTCGCCTCTGTGTCCTTGCTCTGCCCTGGCCATCTAGGAGGCCCTTTGCTTCTGTGTCTGTCAGGGTCTGTGTTGCACTTTGGTTTCCGGTGTATGCAGAGCACAGCCCAAGTGCTATGCCTTTGCGGCACTGGGCCTTCCAAGTGGTGACCATGAGCGTGGAGTTTCAGATCTTGGTGCTTCACTCAGGGCCCCGGGGCCACAGTGATTTCCTCCAACCACTAGCCTGCACTCAGCCTGCATAGCTGGGCAGGGAGACCGTGCAGAGGTAGTTATGGCACGCCAACAAACCGGGTCTAAGTCACAGCTTCCTGACAGCCTAACCCGCACACTTGGTGGGTCACGCATATGCATCTGGCTTTGGGGCACTGCATGTCTTTGTGTACCCAAGGCTTGTTTGGTTTTGAACTTCTTGTTGGGGGCCACAAGTTGACAATGGCTAAATTTACATATTTCCCTGTGGGATAAAAGGGAGGATTAGGATTAATGGTACCACCCATCTGAGATTTCCCATTGACTCTTCTGAGCATGAGATCTCCTACGCCTCAGGTTTATACTCAAGGACAAGATGCTTCTAAGCATAAGATTATCCATGCCCTCTGGAGTCAGAGTCTTCGGATGAATTGTAATCCTTTGCTAGTTCCACCTATCACTGTATACACCGAATAAACAGTGCCTGCTTTGGGAGTGGGAGAGGCCGATCTGGAGAGATTGACTTTCCAGCCATTGATGAAGTACTATAGTTGTCTCTGCTTTTTGTTTTTCTCGTAGCATTCTTAAGTCAGATAATCGGGACTCTTGACTGGGTTCTCGGTCCTTCTTTTCATCTCTACACACCTCCACTAGCCCCCTAGGAAGGGGACTGTTCAGCCAGCTGGGCCCCAGTTTTGCCTTGTGTCTACCCTAGTCCACTCTCTTACCCAAATCAGACTGCTTTGTTGGGGAAGGATCCTGGAAGGAAGGCAGCCAGTAGGTGAAGCTTGCAGGAAACTCAGTTTCATCTCAGTTTCTCAAGGCCTTACAGGACACGTGAGAAGAAGAAATAATGTGATCATGACTTTTTTCACCTGGGCTAAGTAGAATGAAAATAGACAGGTCTACTTCATGAAGAATTCTTTTTTTTTAATAGGAAAGAAACATACGGTCTGTGTATATTTTTCTATTTCCAAGGATCAGTAGAGGATCTTAAATTATAGTGAAAGACTGAAGTAGATGATTGCTGGGAAAATTAGGCTGTTGGAGGGAAGGAATTGAGGGAGCTGTGCTTATGACTCCATTGATGCTTCAGGATACTCTGAGTGCATGTACACCCGCCGAGTTCATCCATTTAGAAATGGGGCCTCACGAGCTTTCCTGGAAGCTCCTAAAGGAGTTGCTCCCTCAACAGACATCTCCGCAATGATTCAGAGACCTTCAGCTTGCCGGGGAATAAAGCTCTCTGTGAACAGAGGGTGTTATGCAGACACATCCTGCAGGGCAGATTGGCGTCCATATGAATCCCTTTGGCAAGGGATACTGAAAGTTCTGGATTCGTGAAGCTGAAATCTGGTAACAAATGCACTTAATGAATCAGAGGAAGGCAAACTTCAGCTGCACATGCATAGCACACATCCAATTAAAACTGAGGATTGCTACCAACTTATGACACTGCAGAAAGGCAGCTGAGTCAGCTGCTCAGGACCAATTGAAGGTCAAACAGGACAAACTTCTATGGTGAGTAGGATGTGTTGAAAAATCCATGGTATCAGTTTTCGAGATAAGTCAGAAGAATCATGACATGAGTTTTAAAATCATTATTCTCTGGTTCACTTTGTATTTCTGTAATTCCTTAATCCTATAATGAATTTATTTCTGAAATAGGCTAATATTTTTTGAATTTAGATTTGTGGACTCTTAGCAGATTTTTTCCTTCCCCCAAACAGGTGCTCTATAGTGGTAAAGTAAACCTGATTATGTCACAGTTTACTTGGAGCAGAAGAAGTTATTCCTGTCTGTGAAACAGAGATCCCGTTGCCCCACTAGTCATGAACTGTACTGAAATAATAATAATAGTAGTCTGAGACCCTGTGCTAATCCTTGGTGACTTAGCATTTTTTAATGAACATTGACAACTTTTAAAGGAACTGGATATAACAGCATGCATATTTCTGTTTGTTTCATCACGGATCTGAGATTTTTGTGCAGATTTTTAATGGCTTCTCCAGTTTTTAAACAGATTAGTGTGACACCACAGTATTCCATGTTAGCGGGGGGGAAATTGGCATCAATAAATATCTAGTAAAAACAAAGATTCCTCTCCCAAATCCAGAGTTCCGTTTGGCCGTCATGCTGTCTCTTTTCTCTTTTGCCTGTTCTTGCCATGCCCCGACCTCTTACTTGTGTTAGAGGCTGGTCTTTCTGTTTCTGTAAAATGTATTTATTTATTTATTTATTTTTTTACACTCTCAGTTTTACTTTTTTACTAATATAAAAACTGGCATGATACAGAAATACAGAAGAAAATACTTTTTTTTTTATTTAAGCGAAGAAGAAAAAAAAGACATATATAACAAAGACAACAAGCAAAAGAGACAAACAAATGATCAGAGTAAATGCACAACAGTAACATTGCAGGTTTACAAAACAGGATGATAGAAACTTGACAATGGTTGCAATACTGCGTATTGTTATCTTCAAAATGGTTACTTACATTAACAGATATATACATGTAAAACTGATCCAATCATATGAGTATTAATTGTTCTTTCTCAATAACGAATACATTCAGCAGTGTGTTCATTTTAGTTATCTTACATATACATATATACAGATTTATATCTTTTCCTTTTCCCTTTTCTCTTTCCCTCTTTTCCCTTCCCAATTACTTTTGCTCTTCGAGCTGCTTTTTACCCTTACATAGTATTTATTATAGATTTTGGATCATATATACTTTTTCCGTTTCTTACACTAGGGATGCAATACAGTATTTACAAATGTGGGTTTGATTTATCTCACTTATGAGTATGGTCTCAAGTTGTGACCATTTACTTATAAAGGTCTCAATGCAATCTTTCTTAATAGCTGAGTATACTCCATTGTATAAAAATACCACATCTTTTTTATCCATTCTTTGATTGATGGGCACTTGGGTTGTTTCCAAGATCTGGCTATTACAAATTGTGTTGCTATAAACATGGGTGCACAGATATCACTGTGGTATGATGTTTTCAATTCTTCTGGGAAAATGCCCAGTAGCTGGGTTGAATGGGATCTCTAATCCTAGGCTCTTGAGGAATCTCCACCCTGATTTCCACAGTGGTTGCACCAGTCTACACTCCCACCAACAGTGGAGAAGAGTTCCTTTTCCCCACAGCCCCTCCAGCATTTGTTGTTGCTTGATTTTTTAATCTTGGCCATTCTTTCTGGAGTGAGATGAAATCTCAGTGTTGTTTTAACTTGCATTTCTCGAATGACCATTGATATTGAACATTTTTTCATATATTTATTTGCCATTTGTATTTCTTTCTCTGAGAAGTGTGTATTCATCTCAGATGCCCATTTTTGGATTGGGTCCTTGAATTTTAGGGGTCTATTTTCTTTTAATTCTTTATATATTTTAGACAGAAGTCCTTTGTCTGATGGACAATTGGCTAAGATATTTTCCCAGTTTGTGGGTTTTCTTTTCACTCTGTTTTAGATTTCCTTTGACATGCAAAAACTTTTTAGTAAGATGAGATCCCAGTTGTTGATTCTGGGAAGTGTTTCCCGTGCAATTTCATTTTTGTTCATGAACTCTCTGCCTACTCCTATGTCATCAAGATTTTTACCTACTCTTCTTTCTGTAAAATTTAAAAGGAGCCCAAATGAATTACAAAAGGTCTTTAAAACTCCTGTAGGTTTTTACTAAAGTTTTTTTTTTTTTAATTTTAGCACACATTTACAGTAGATAATGACCACATCCATCATGGGTAGCTGGTACATGTGTGATTATTCTTTTTACTTCCTCTTTCCCTCTCCTCCCTCTATGGAAAATAGGAAAACAGGGAGAGAGATCTTTCACAAATGGAAAAAGAACCAAGAGATGCAGGCTTTTGAAGAGAAAGCAAAGGAGGATTACTTTGTGCCACAAAGCATTCTCATTATTTATGTGGCCAGAGGACTGCCTGCCCACACCAACCTCTCTGCAATATTCTCCTCTGCAGAGGGTCAGCGCAAACCCCAGGCTTCCCGGCATCTCTGGTCCGCTGCTCTCTGCCCTCTGGGTCTTTCTCTTCACAGACTGTCCCACAACAGCAAAGGAAGGCCCTGGAAGTCAACAGCCACCAAGCCAACCCTACCATTGACAGGGAAAGGTGGGGAATATGTCAGTCATTGTAAGTCTGCCACATAGACTCAGGCTCAGTCAAATACAGATTTAGACCCTACCTAAGAAGAACTGGTCATTACCAGCCTCTTCTCCGTCCCTTACACCTGTCCTCAACCCTTTCTTTCCCTGGGCTTTGCTGAGTGCTGTTTCTTTGGGGATAGTCAGGGGGCTGCTGGAGGCTGCATTAGGGTCCTGGCTGGCTCTTCAGAGGGAGATGGGCAGGGCGGGCAGGGAAGCCAATTGCACAGGAAGAAGGCTTTTCAATGTCAGAGCACCTTGGTTCATTTCCCTTACGTTGCTTTCTCCAATATTGCTTTTACGCTTATTATTTGTGAACACGGTGTCTTTCTCTTTTGAGTTCCGTGAGGAGATTTGGATTTGTTCCTCTTGTGGGAAATGTGGTAAGCTCACGAGACCCCAACATCTGCTTTGTGACACAGCACACGCAGGACATGGGTACCCTTGAATGTGTGCCATGTTGAGGGTCAGAGGGTGAAAGACTTAACTGGGTCTTGGAATTTCTTCTTTCTTTCTTTCTTTCTTTCTTTCTTTCTTTCTTTCTTTCTTTCTTTCTTTCTTTCTCTCTTAGACAAGGTCTTACTGTGTAGTTTAGACTAGCTTTGAAACAGCTATCCTTTTGCCTCAGCCTCCAGAGCACTGGGATTATAGGTACGCACCACAGTCCCTGGCTGGGTTTTGGAAATTTTGATGATGAGTCTAACTCAGCAGCTGCTTTCTTTATCTATTTTTGTCATGACTAAAGCAATGCTGTATGGTATGAGTCATATACCATAGAGCTGATCAATCAGTACACAAACAAATAAATAGGAAAATTAGAGGGAAAATTAGGGAACACAGATGAGCAGAAAGGTTGGGTCTTTGGTAAATTATTATTTTGTTTAATAACATGAATAATTTTCTACATCATTAGATCTCAGTGAGGTATCCACAAATACAGTTAGAGAACAAGTGATGCTGGAATAAATCTACACCGTGAGTCATTTATTCTGTAACTTGGAAGTTGAATGTTTGGAACAAATGGTGTTATTAAATTGGAAAAGATCAAATTCTTCTTAGGAACTTAATCATGAAATAACAGCTCTTTGTCATAGAGACCACGACAGCCAAAGCCATGTGGAAGGCAGAACAATGCTGTGGCATCTTTTAATAGCATTTTTGTTTTTCCAAAAAAAAATTTAGTAATGATTAATGAAACAACATTTATAAACCATTTATCACATCATTCAAGTTTAAAACTATCTGCAATATTATCCATAAGTATTAGTTCAGGGTATTTTTTTGGCTTTTATTTTTTCAACAAAGAAGAAAAAAAATCTCCTTCCAGTTAGAAAAATGTCTAATGTATTTTCTAGTTCTCC
>RJWM01002164.1:0-135191 GCA_004363535.1 Dasyprocta punctata | reverse complement strand
CAGCATAAAGAAGCTTCTCCTCACAATCAGGTTCAGAGAGCTCAGCAATCCAGGCTCTCGACCCCTACAACCAAGAGAGAGGAAAGCCTGGCTACTGCTCCAGCTGGCAGTGGACCTTGGCAGCTTCCATCCCACCTTCAGAGGGCCTGAGAGGCCAGAAAGTGTGCTCCTGAGAGGGCAATATGTAAAGATGTAAGGGTGAAGCCAAGAGTACGGTGGAGGACCCAGAAGTTTGAAAAAGCCAGGAACATGGGTCACCCAAAGAAAGCTGCAAGAATTGAGCAGAATGGACCTAAGAGAGAAGCTATGGGATTTAAAACTCCTAAAAGTGCTGTGGGGGTAGTCACTCAAGCCTTTTGGAGCTCACAATTTGGCACAGATTGTTTCAGATGCTGGACCTGCAATTATAGGACTTAATGTTCACCCTGCTGGATTTTGGATTTGCTTTAGTTCCAATGCTTTGTATTCCCCTATTTGCAACTTTTGGAATGATAATGTTTATCTTGTGCCTTTACATGTTGGAAGTGTTTAATCTCATTTTCATTTGTATAGGGTGTTACAGTTAAGAGTTTGCCGCAGATCTCAGAGGAGACTTGGGACTTGGACTTTTCAGCAATGCTGAAACTGTTAGGACTTTGGCAACTCTTGGAGATGAACTAAATGTCTTTTGTGTAAAGGATGTACGTGTGTCTTTGGGGGGCAAGGGGTGGAATGTTATAGTGTGGTCAGATGGCCCCCACTTAAGCCTCATGTAATCATGGACGGGCTGAGTCTGGCATTCATGAATGGTTTGTTTTCTGGCACTGGAATTGGTGATATGAATGTTTCACCCACCCAGGGGTGGAGCTGTTACACGGTGTAAGGGCAGGAAGAAGGTGTGCGTTCCTGCTCTTGACAGTTCACCTTGCTGTTGGCAGCCACCATGAATGGTGACCCCACCATGCTGCCCTGCTTTGCAGTCAACTGAATATCGACTTAAACCTCCAAGAACTATAAGAAACAAATTTCTGTTTTCCTAATTTTGGGTGTCAGGTATTTTGTCTCAGCAATGAGAAAAATGTAAGACAACTAGTAACTGGAAGCACCTGGGATTTGTACCCACATAGTTCAGTTCCACAGTCTATATTTATAAAATATGAAGATATAAGGGAACATATTTCACTAAAGAATTGCATAGAAAAAGGTACCACATTTGCTTTGTTCCCTGTGGTCTCCTGAGGGTACTCAGCACACAGTAGGCACTCACTCACATGATGCCGACTGTATGCATGCATAGTAGCACCACTGTAGGCACCTGCCAATCTGAATAGCTACCAACCTGTCTCCCTGCATCTACAATATTACAAGAGAAGACAATTGGTGTTCACTAATGATCTCCTTTACTTAACTGCTATGTCTGAAAATTAGACTGTCATTCAACCTTTAAGGGGCATGTGAATATTTCCTCTCTTCTGCAGAAATCAGGGCACACACAGTCTGAATGTCCTTCCCAAAGACATATAACTTATCAGAAGTAAAGCCAGAATCAGATCCTCACAATTCCTGCTTCCAAAGTTCAGAATTTTCCAGGATATCTCTTGGTCACCCAAATGAGCTCATTGTTGGGAAGATGTTTTGTTTTAGAAGTGGCTGTTCTTTCGCTTGACCCACGTGTCTGCCTGTATGTCTTCTCAGAGACACTTTCCCTGACCTCTCACATAACTGTGTTACATCCACTTGTTATCCTTTTATTCTGCCTTATTCTTTCCTTCACTGCATTCATCATTACTGAGTATCATACCACTTTTTTGTGATGTTACTGCCTCCTAATTGATAAGTTCTACAAAAACAAGGAAGATACCTGTCTTGGTGGTTATTGAATCGCAGGAACTGTAAGGCTGTCCTCCATTCAGGATGACCATCAACACCACTTAAAGATTAAATAGAGCCCTAGTTTTCCTACCTTTTAAATCTTCCTGAGTTTAGAAACAGCCCTCTGCTGCTGATCACAAACTGTCATAATTTACCTTTCATTCTCCTATCAGGAAACAATTGGCCTTGATTTATTTTTATCACTTTATTTATACATCTCCTGCAAGACTGAAGCATTGATTTTCCTAGGAGTTAATGTTAATAGGATCAATAAACCACGACAAGTATGTATCAAAGTGTCATCTCTTCACCCAGACTCAGGGCAGGCAGTGCTACCAGGAGACAGCATCTGCTGAAACCTGCCCAGCCCCAGTGATTGGAAAAGAAGTACAAATTAGAGAATTAGGTGTGAACCTGAGCACTTTGATGATCCAGATAACACACCAAATATAGCACCACAGGGTGTCTGCAAATGACAGTCATGTCTGAAACTTACCCTATTTACTATCCACACTAAAGCTAAAATATGTGAGGGAGGCAGCCAAGGGTAGGGGCCATATGAATAATTAGTTCCTTTGTTGGAATCTTGTTTTAAGTGATTGGGGGTAACTTGGAACAAGCCATTTCCCTGGTGGGCTCCTCTTTTACCTGCTTTTAGAAGTTTCCTGTTTCACCTTGTGAAAAGCAGGCAGTGGAAGGGAACCAAAGAGTCCACTGCTTAATGGTGAAGGTAAATGGGCTTCGCAGACAGATTTTTTGACCTGTACACATGTAGTCTCCTTTCCTCCCATCTCTAGATTCTGATGCTACCTAGGCAAAAAGGTCTGCTGTGATGAAGATACACAGACTGAAAATCCCTCCCACTTCTAACATCTCCAGAGTCTCTCCAAACTGTATCAAAGCACCACATCTTCAAATCTTCAGGGAAAGGCTGGTGGCAGAAGCACACAGGCGCTCTCCTCAGATCACACATGCTGGGGCAAGTGACCTCTTTTCCACCCAAGTCGATCATTACTTAAACTCTCACCATGGCTCCAAAGCCAGAAAGTCGGTGGAAACAGCTGGAGAGCTTTTGAATCTTATGAATTCCCTGTTCTACATTAGACCTACTGGTGAAGAGGTTCAGGGCAGGGGTGGTAATTAGAGAATAAGAATCTATATTCTTAAGTGCTTCCAAGAGATTTTAATAGGGCTTTTTAGTTAACATATATTTAAGAGCTGGTCCTCAATTATGAAGTGTAAACTTGATTGTCTAAGCTTGATTGGTTTTTAGATTTTCCCAGGAGACTAGTAAATCACACTTCTGGGTGTGTCTAGATGGTTCATGGAGGTATGACCTTGGGTACTACATGAGATCCCTGGTCCCTTCCTCTCTGGTGGTTTTCTCCTGCCTTGCTTCCCAGCTCCCATGAACTTAGCATTTTTACTCTGCCATACCTTCCTCCATGATGATCCTGCTTTAGTGCCAGCTGATCAAGACTGAATCTCCTGAAACCATGAGCCAAATCAAATCTCTCCTTCTTTATGTTGTGAGTGTCAAGCATTGTGTCCCAGTTACAGGAAAGCCAGCTACACATAATCTGAATCATCTGTAATGAATGTAGATGCATGTGTTCTATTCTAGACCAAGGTTTCTATTCTCTATGGGGCTATCTCTGGTTCCTATCCAATAGATGGCTCCTCCCCTCCCATGGAGCAAAAATTTCTGCAAACATTTCCAATCCCCCATGAGAGACAATATTACCTGCCCTTTTCATCCTGGTGGTGGTGGTGCTAGACCATCTTATATTTTCAAGTTCATATTAGGGCCAAATCCTTCTTACATCATCATCATTAAATCCATCCATGAACTCTTAATGCTTGCTCACTTTGGTTGATATGCACATCTTCAGTATATATGGGCAAACTGTATTTCAGGGAGATACCAAGTCTGCATCAAGAGGCGGAGTGCAGCAGGTCTATGTTTATTGTATTTCATGTTAATGGCCCAGATTTGTGTTTGCAGTAGCTTAAACAGCTCACAAAAAGGAATGGACAGCTGGTAATAAATAACTAATGAGGGCTATAATTTTTTAAAAAGCACATTAGAAGAATCAAGCACATTTTTCCCTGGTAGGAAATCAGCAAAACAGATGCACTCATTAAATATCCCACCAGTGTCTACAACGTGCCAGGCAGTGAGCAATCAGACAAGATAGTTGCCATTATGGAGTTTATCTAGAAGGGGAGAGACAAATATCATGCAAACTAACATATAAAGTAAGATCACTTCAGATGGCCTTCAGTGCCATGAAGGAAACAAGTAGAGAATATGGAGAATATGGATAGGGCTACTTTAGAACACAGTTGAAGTGACATTTGAACCTAAAACAGATGCTGTCACATACTCCTGGTGACGTGAAAATTGGTTCAGTCTTCCAGGAAAGTAATTTATCATTATATGTCATTGGTTGTAATATGCTCATTTTATCTAGTAATTTAACATATATGGGTATCTCTGAAAATATGCCCCAATTATACCACTGCTAGAAAAGAAAACAAAAGAAAATTTCAGAATACTGCAAAATATTCCAATACTGGGCAGATAAAAGCTTCACAATATTTTAATTAGAAATAACTGTGCCTTAGATAAACCTCAGCTATGATACTGTCACTGTACAAAGTTTCACAATATTCTATAAAACCACCTGATGAATTGCCAGGAAAAGAGAACAGTTCAATAAATTCACAATTCAAACTATTCTAAAACTTTAGGAAATTTCAGATTTTGGAGCTTTTTGGATAAGAGATTCTTGATCTATAAAACGATGGTTCAAATTTCTGGTCATGCCCTTTTCCTCTTTCCTTCCCTCCATCCTTTTTTTCCTCTTCTTTTTTCTTTTTCTTTTCTTTCTTTTTCATTACAGGGAATTGAACACAGTGCCTTCACACTGAGCTACTTTCCCTATACATTTTATTCTTTATTTTGAGACAGGGTCTCACTAAACTGCAATTTGCCTGGGATGAGCTCAAAATTGTGATCCTCCTGCCTTAGCCTTCCATAGGTCCTGGGACTGATTCCTTTTCTGAGACTCAGTTTAGATCCTATATCAAAGCAGCCTTACCTGACTACCAGTGTTCCAGTCGTGATTTACTGCTTTTTGCTGTTGCTCCCAAAACATGTTTGCCTTTTTTTCGTAAGCTGAATTGTGTTCCCCAAAATTCATGTGTTGAAGTCCTAACCCTCAGTTCCTCGGAATGTCATTATATTTGATTTAATGGCCTTTAACTAGGTTCTCGAATTAAAGTGAAGTAACTAGTGTGGCCCTTAGTCTAATCACACTGGTGTCCTCATGAAAGGAGGAAAGTGAGACACACACAGAGAGACCTAGAATGGTCACTCACTTGAAGGACCGTGTCAGGTCACAGAGAAGGGCAGCATCTGTGAGCCAAGAAGAGAGGCCTTGGGGGACTGCAGGCCTGATGATGGATTTCTAGCCTCTAGAACCATGAGAAAGTAAATTCCAACTGTTTAAACTACCCAGACTGTGATATTTTATTCTGATAGCCCTAGCAAGCTAATATGCCCTCTTACGTGGTTCTATTGGATTCACACTTAGCAGTATACTCATTTTTTTATTCCACTAGTGAATCTGCCTATTGTGTACAAGAGTTTGCTTTATCTACCTTTGTATTTAAGTCTAGAATCCTTTCCAGTTGCTTACACAAAATGATTCAGTGAATGTTGGCCAAGATAAATTTTCTGAACATTTTGTCCTTAACCAACATGCTAATCTATCTTGTGCACTACTTGAGGCGGGTTAATTTTAATTAAAATACAGGTGATGGGCATGGCTCTGGCATCAGCTTAGCCCTGGTGAGGACTCTCTTAGTTATGTCACACTGTGGCAAGAGTGCATGTGTGAGGAAGAGATCACATCTCAACATAGGAGGACAGAGAGCCTGGGATCCCATGCTCTCTTCTGGGGATGTGACCCCTAATTGACCTAATGACCTCCCACTCAGCCGTGTCTCTTAAAGGCCCCACCACCTCCCAACCTGTTCACTTGTCCTAAGGACCAACACTATAACATACAAGCGCCTGGGGAGCACATTTACACTATATCCAAACCACAACAACCAATCTGTGGACATAGTAATCCGTGGAATTTTAAATAAACAGGAAAACAAATCATATTTTTATTAGTTTAGTGAAAAGGATGAATTTATATCTTAAAAAATAAAAATCAGTTGATAGAGATTTTCTGAAAAACGTTTGCACAGTCAGAAGTTATTTTCATTCTCAAATAAGCACATGAGATGCTTCAAAAACTGCATAGCTATGAAGCCCATTAAAATCCCAGTTGTTGAGTTTCAGAAGTATCAAATCCTCTTTCTCATGTCTGTAAAAACACTATAGGTACATTACATTTTCAAAGGAATCATTTGGCAACTAATCTGCTATAATTTCCATATATTGAAAACTCACTTTGGGAAATGTTTTAATGTCTGACGTAAATCTTTGTATATTACATATAATCTCATATTTTGCAAGAGTACAGCTCAACTCAATAATGCCTTTCATCTCAAAATTTCTAAAAATTCTCAATCATCTCATTTCAAAGTTTGCTATGAGTCCAAACCTTCAACATCATCTGAGAGTTTAATAGAAATGCAGAATTTCAAGCTCCACCTTGGCCTACTGAATCACAATTTGCTTTTTAATGAGATCTCCAGATGATTTGTGTGCTCATTAAAATTGGAGAAGTACTGCTCTAGAATACGGTTCTCAGGATTAAATTACTTGTTCAACCTTTCCATCATGAGGATTTGTCTGAAGAGATGAAAAGGTTAGAATTTTCCATGGTTGAAACCAGTGCTATTATAAGATTCTTTATGGTTTTTGCTTTGTCTTTAGCCACAAGGAAAAAAAAAAAAGGACAGTGAGGCAGGAACATTTTAAAGTCAGAAAGCATCTCTAGTTTAGTTTTTTTTTGGATCTATCTGAAACTCAAAGACAGCGTCCTAGATAGGAGGATGGATGGTGTAAAGAAATCCAGCGTCCATTAAATAAATCACAAAGTCAGTAAAGAAATAGGTTAAGGTACAAATAAAGAACTGTCGAGAATCCTTCTGAAATGACTTAAAGCCAACCTAGATATGATAATTTCGAAACAATAGGAAATTCCTGAGCTTCAGGGGCAACAATAAAAGGTGATGGTTAGAAGCTATTTTCCTTTACTGTGGGATTAGTCAAATGCCTCTTTAAAGGGTTTTGTACTCTATTAGTAATTATATATATTTGAATGGATATGAACAAACAACTCTATGATATTTAAAGAACAAAACATTGACTTTTCCTTTTTTCCCTGCTTCTACACACTGAATTCAATTGTATTTATGGCTCATGAGCAAATTTAGCGGTAAAAATGTTTTTGTGGATATAAAAACATTTCTTCCCAGGGGTTCAAACTGCTTTCTAGACATTATCTCATTAATTGCTCCCTTAAATCTTTCTCATTAATTTTTATATTTTTTGAACCAACTAGTTCACTATTGCTTGCAAATGAAGGAAAGAGTTTACTTGAAACTTAAGATTTTAAGCATCTTTTAAAATGCAAATGGTATAGCTCAACTGACAAGAAGTTACCAAAAGGTCTTAAAAACAAACAAACAAAAAGCTGCAAAGTGATGGGACAAGGTTATTTATTTATTGACTAGCCAAAAGTTCCAAGAATGTCTTAGAAAATTGTACAAGAAATGTAAATACTTGATTAATGCATCTCAGCTATATCAATCAGGCAAGATCTTTCTGGAGATTAGAGATGTGCCAAAATCTCAATCTTGAAAGAGGAAATAAAATACTAGCATACATTATTCAACAAACCACCTGAAAAAACTATCGCAGTGGTCACTAGTGACTAGCAGGGATTTGCCAAGAACAAGGGCATTCCAAACCCACCGCATTTCTGATTTTGACAAAATTTCCAGTTTGGTAAAATAAGGGAATTCATGATGCCACAAAATTTAATTAATGATGATAGACATCTTTTGTTGAGTACTTCCCATGTGCCAGAAACTGTGGTGAGTACTTTATAAACACCTCATTTAACAATCCTTTGAAAGCTATGAAAAAGTATTATTATTGCCAATTCACATATTAAGTAAAACAGTTCAAGGTCACGAGGCTTCTCCCAAAGATAATGGTTTTGTGCATCACATGGTTCACTTTTAAGCAAATAGGATTTTTTGAAAGTGTATCATCGGAGCTGGACGTGGTGGCGCACGCCTTTAATCCCAGCACTCAGGAGGCTGAGGTAAGAGGAGCGTTGTGAGTTCGAGGCCCGCTTGGGCTACAACGCGAGCACAAGGCCGGCCTGAGCTACATAGTGCGACCCTGCCTCAAAAAATCAGGGCTGGGAGTTTGGCTCAGTGCCTTAAGCACCTGCCCTGGCAGGCACGAGGTTGTGAATTCAATCCCCGGTGCCGCAAAAAGGAAAAAAAAAAAAAAAAAAAAAAAAAAGAAAGTGTATCATCTGAACAGTCTAAACTTTGTCCATAATGTACACATGCCCATAATGTCTGGTTTATAATGCCTACTTGCTTGGGCTCCCTCTCCATATCAGGGACCTTTCTTCCCCTTGATTTCCTCTGCCAGCCCAACACTTGCCCTAGGAGGCATCAAATCACTATGGCATTCACTGTGGAAGACCACTGGCAGAAATGGGGGAGCAAGAATGTGCACTCGTTCCTCAGACTCTCAATAAACCCTTAATTTAGGAGGTACAGTTATCCTTAGATTTCAGAGAGGGCCTGTTTCCAGACATCCTTACCCACAGATAACAAAATTTTTGGATGCTCAAGTTCCTTCCATGAAATGGTATAGTATTTGCATGCAACCTTTATAAATCCTCTTGCATACTTTAAATTATCTTAAGATTCTTTTTTTAGTGGAACTGGAGATTGAGTCCAGTAACTTTGCCCTGAGTTACATCTCCAGCCCTTTTAAAGTTTTGTTTTGTTTTGTTTTTTTGAGACAGGATCTTATTAAGCTGTCCAACCTAGGCTCTAATTTATGATCCTTTTGCCTCAGACTCCAAGAATGCTGGGATTGTAAGCATGAACAATGCACCCAGTTATTAATCATCATACCTAATACAGTGTAAATGCTGTATAAATAATCATTATATTGCGTATGTACAGTGGCATTTCTTTTCCAAACATTTCAACCCATGGTTGGTGGAATTCATGAAGATAGAGCCTAAAGCTACAGAACAGCCAGATTACATTACACACAGTCACAGAGCCCTCCAAGTCTCTGTGAGTCTACCCAAATAATTCCAGTTTTAATAGTTCTCAATTTCCTCAAACTTCTTTAATAATAATAATCTGGATGTTGTTTGTTAAAAATATCAACTTATGGGTCCAATATCATAGGCAGTACATTTTAGACTATGTGGGGAAACCTTGGAAATTTGTTTGTGGCAATGGATAATAAAGCGACTATTTCTTTTTATATTTTAAAATATTTTATAAAATGGTATTTTAAAGATATTTTAAAATATTACAACACAGACATTGAAAGGACAAGGTGGTTGGAAAGGTTGTCCAAGGAAGAGGGTCAGAGTGGCGGATTCAATGACAAGTGATGCCATTCCCTAACTTTTGGTCTACCACAAGTTGCTAAACTGCTAGGGACCCATTTCTGTTATCCACAATTATATTTGATGGGGTTATTTTGAACATTAAATAAATTAGATCATGCAAAATGCTTTGAATGTTTCCTGACACAGAGTGAATGCTCTATGTCAAAGTTCCTAGTATCTAGTCTAGGTGCAGAGATTAAAGTATTTACAAAAAAAACAGTGTTAGGTGAAATGAAATTGAAGAATAATTTGTATGGTGCTATCACTTTCATATATTAAAAAGTACATTTATTTGAATAAATACAGAGAGAGCCAGGAAAAATTTACCCCTCTTTCTGGTACCTATTAGAAGAGGAGGGATGGCGAGGAGCCAGGAGAGATGCGTGACAAAAGCTTTCAGTTTTTACTGTATGCTTCTTCCTACATTATTTCACTTTTTACAGTAGTTATATGTTTATGCACTTATGTTATAATTTAAAAATGAAGATTATATTTTTTAATGTTGAGGGCAGAGCACACAGGTGGCCCTGATACGTGCCGCCTCTCCCGGTTAGGAAGCAATGAGATGGTATATACAAAGGCCCACGGCACCGCCTGCCAGGCTGCACCTGCCCTGCAAACGCATAAGCTCAGGGTTTTTCCTGATGGTCAAAGGCACAGAACACACAAATCCAAATCATTTTTCAGCTGGGTCACTGAGTAGTTCTGATATTAGTCCCTTGAGAAGAGGATGCCAAATCCCTCAGTTTTGTTGTTGTTCTGCTTTGTTTTTTGTTTTGTTGTTCATATTCCAATGACTGACACTTGTACTTATCACTGCTAGGAGGGAGGCCTTTTCACTCCTCAATTTTCGTGTTGACTCAGGAGAGGGAATCCAGTGGTATTTTTTCACTTATTATTGGAAACTCCAGATGGATGGGCAACAGATATTGGCCATTTGTGGGGAACTGTGCTCCTGAGACCTCATGGTAATCATACGACTTATGGCCTCCTGCAGGTAGTGCAAATAATTTGCAGAAGCCACATAATAGAAATAAAGGGCAATCATGGCTGACATTCAAGTGGTCACTATGTGTCAGACACACAGTAATGGGCAACCTGGACTATCACACCCATTTTGTACACTCAGATCAGGAGAGTAAAGAACTCCCTAAGATCACACAACTTGCACAGCAAGGCAGTTTGCTGATTTTAGAACTCACTACTCTGTCCATTATGGTACACTGCTGCTGAAAGCACAGGCATTTTATATGGCTGCTAATTAATACAATTGTACCTACATTCACAAACTTAATTTTTTCATGTTTCTGGTTGCAACTAGAATCATGGAATGAATTCTGTGACCAGAATTGTGGAAAGAATTAAGTTCGTGAACCAAGATACCACTGTACAGTATAAGCAGTGTGCTTTCTTGTATTAGTTCTTTTACTTCCGTGGACTTCTCAAGTAAGTACGAAAGTGTTATTATTATGTCTTTTCTCTTTTACTCCAGATCAGGAAATGGAAAGTGAAAGGTGAATGAAGCAACACTGTTAATAACTGACAGGACTGTGACTTAGACTCATCTCTATTGTGTTATTTAGCCATTAGAATCTACAGATAATTTTGTTGACAGTCAAGTTATAGCCTGGTTTTGGGAAGGGTTGTCACACAATTTTTTTCAAGTGAGAAAATTTTCAGAAATTAGAACACTGCCGGATATTTTAATGTCTATCTAGCATACAAATTCTGAAAATGTTCTGTTTGCAACAAAAAAGTTCAAAGTAAGTAGGAAGTTTAAGAGTAAATAGCAACCACAGTGAGGAATCACTTCATGCCTATTAGGATGATACCACAAAAACACAGAAAATAACAAAGTGTCATCAAGGATATAAAGAATTTGTAACATTTGCATACCATTTGGTGGGAATGTAAGATGGTGAAAAATGCTATGGTGCGTCCTTGAAAAATTAAAAATAGATTTATTATACTTCCGGGTCTTCCAATTCTGGATATAAATCAAAAAGAACTAAAAGCAGCAACTCAAAGAGCTATTTCTTCACCCATGATCACAGCACCATTATTCCTAATCCTCAAAAAGGTAGAAGAAACCCAAAAGTACATTGATGACAACTGGGTAAACAAAATGTGGTGCATGTACAATAGAACATTATTTATTCTTTACAAGGAAGAAAATTTTGGTGCATAATACAATAGTTATAAAAAAGGCAAACGTTTTATTGTTACACTAAAATGAGGCATATAGAATTTGTTGAATTCACAGAAAGTGACATGGTGGTGACCAGGGATTGGAAAAAATGAGAAAAATAATGTTTAAATTTTGAAAAAAATTACTGTAAAAAGTTTTAATTTTGCACAATGAAATTTTGGGAGATTAGTTACACAACAGTGTAAATAAACTTACTGCTACTAAATTGCATACTTTAAAATGGTAATGTTATGAGTTTTATGTTATGTGTATTCTTACCAATAGAATGAAAAAGGGTAGAAAATCTAAAAAATAGTTCTCGTTGGTCTCTATATCATTGTTAATATAGTGTAAGGGAAGGGTAAAAAGACAATGTATATTCGTATTGTCTATCACTTATGTGCTTTCAGTATATTTAGTATAGAATGCTGACACTTGCCCTTCTCATCTGTTAAAGGGATAATGCCCATTTTGCCCACCTCATAGACTGCAATGAGGAGCCAAACAGTTGGAAATGTTTTAAGATTTAAAATTCTGAGTTTAACTCATCCACTTAAATTGCTTTGTTTTTACAATTTATATTCTACTATTTCCTTAGTCTCGATTTCAGTTTATATGGCTTTCTCAAATCTGTAGATTCCACTGTCTATACTTGGATGCTTCACAGGGACCCCAAACTGGAAATGTTACAAACTGGATTAATTATCTTCCCCTCACCTATTTCTGTTTTGTTGAATAGTATCACTTTCTGCAGAGTTGGATTTCCTCCTTCTGAATGATACCCATATCTAGTCAACTGCAAAATTCCACCCATTCTCTTGTTGTTCTTTGCACTTAAGATGTCCTCCACTTTAAACATTCCTTCCCAGTCACCTCCTCTTCATCCTGCCTTTTTCAGTGCACATCCACATCTCCCAGAAGCCTTCAATGGTGCTTATAACCCTTCACCAGCACATCAGCAATGTGTTCTTATTACTGCTTCAGTGTACTTCTGCTCACAGCTCTCACAACAACTGGGAATTCCCTGTTGGTTAGAATCCCTCTGGAGCTGGAAAGCCCACTGAAGGTGATAGAAACTATGTCCATATGGAAGACGGACAGTGAGAAGTTAATGGATTTCTTAAGCAGAAAAATGCAGTGATGGTCATGGTTAGGGCTAGGGTAGGCAGTATTGCTGAGAGGAGTACTATACTCTAGAGGGACATTCAGCAAGAAGTTTTCTGCATGGTGCTATGTAAGCCAGACTTCCTAGTGGAGGAGGAACAGCCATACCTTGAGCAGACAGAGAAGTGTCCAGGCAGAAGGAACCACTTACGTGAAGATCTCAAGGCAGGAAAACATGGGAGGGGTTTGGAGAAGGTAAAGGGAGCCACTGTGGTTACTGAGCAGTGGAATTTGGGGAGGGTTTTTAAGAAAGTAATGGACATATTCAATCTAATTTTTAACGAAAATCATTCTGACCAAGATCTTACTCAGAAAATTAAAGAGAAATATTCAAGCATTTATCTTGCTTTTCCCACATAAACTGTATTTCTATGTAACAAAATTCTCTACTTGATGAAAAGAAGACATTTAGAGAAGAATTTCAATTATCAAATATAGATAAAGTGGTAAAAGTATTTTGAAAAACCACTTAATAATTCCCAAGTAAGATAACTCTTTCAGATAACAATCATCAGTTAAAAAATCCTCTAGTTGAAAAGGCGAGTAGGACCTTTTCCATGTAGAATACTGAGAAAGGCACTGCCCACTTTCACTAAGCAACCACAGCAACAATGATTTGAGGAAGCATGAAGTCCTATGAAAAGTAGTTACAAAGTATCTTTGTCAAAAAGAACCCCTGAATTTGAAATTATTCAGACATTGAAAGTTGATTTCTAGTGTACACAGAATATAGAAGGTAAATAGAAAAGTAAAGGATTGCCCTGTAAAAGCCAACAGACAAATTCAGAAATCTAGGTGATTTTATAGGTCATTTGAGCCAGCTTCTTAAACTAGTCATTAGTAGGAAAGAATAAAAGAAGCAAAGAGGCAACTACTCAACATGAACAGGCTTAAGAAATATAAAAACATTTTTATAGACCTTGTTTTTTCTTGACTTAAACAAATCAATGGTAAAAAAAGTATTTCTGAAACAAGTGACCAAATTTTCAATGTGGACTATGTGCTGCATTGATAATTTGTTTAAAAAATTCATACTTTTGGATATGCATAATAAACTATATAAACGTAGAATGATGATGTCTGGGTTTGCTGGTTTATTTTGAGGTACTAGGGATTGAACCCAGGGCCTCCACACTGAGCTGTATTTCCAGTCCTTCCTTCATCTTTATTTTGAGACAGGGTCTTGGTAAGTCACTAAACTGCCCAGGCTGGGCTTGACCTTGTGATACTCTCACTCACATGCTGGGATTATAGGTCCTGTTACATGTTCCTGAGACAGGATCTAGCTATGTAATCCAGGCTGGTCTTGAACTCTGTCTCTGCCACCCAGCTTCTGGGATTACATGTGGCAGACACCATAACTGACTTGGGATTTACATTAAAATAGTCCAGTTGAGGACAGGGAGGCAGATGCCCAAAATAAATATGTCAAAATCTCAAAAATTTTGGAATTTAAAGACATTGCATAGCAAATGTGAGAGGAGGACTTGCAAGGGTACCAGGCTAGAAATAGAAAAACCACTTTCGTGGTCTCTATGGGAAATGACATAACTTGGACTGAGGGCAGCAGCACATAGTGGGTCTTCAAGAATGATTTTGTTAAACACAGCAGTGACTACAATTCAAGTTTTATATGGTCACCTATTTTTAAAAAATGTACAAGGGTGTGTTCCTTTTAAAGTCATAATTTCAACTCAAAATTTAATAGGAAAGGGGTTCTAGACTCAAGAAGAGATAGAGCCTACAATTCTTCTGGTCATACTTTGCCCAGAGCATCTTCTCCTATCAGCCTGCCATAGTACTTGAAATCTCAACAGTAGCAAGGGTTGGATCTTTGACAAATGTTGTGGCTGAGAGTTCTTGGTTTATAATGAGCAGTGATTGTTTTCTCACAGTATCAAATGTGAGAAAGGTCAGCTATTGAAGGCAATGACCCTACTTTTATAGGATGTCCCTGGCAAGGTGTTCTCACTGAGGTACACAAGAGTGAAACTACTCCAGTGTGTGGCGGGGAGGCGCATCTAAGCCTCTTGCGCAGAACTGCAACGCATTATTTACTTCAGCTCTGTTATTTGGCTAGAATTAAGATTTGATATACTGGGTTTATATTTTGTCTACTTCATTCAGTGGAGAATTCAACAGGGTTTTCTCAGCCTTGTTTGGTCAAACCCTTGTTTAATGGTAACAATGCTGTGAACTAAATTCAAGAGACCTGGATAGACTGCAAGCCTGGAAAGCCATTGCCTCTCCTTCCCGGCAGGACCCCACATGGTGCCAGACTCATTTATACAAAAGCACATTTGGCTATGTTCCCAGAGGTTGGATTTGAAAGTTTGACTTGATTGAATTGTTGATTCTGGGAAAGGTCTCCCTCTTTGAATATTGCTGAATTTAAAAACTAGTTAGAGATTGAGTGGTAGAATTAGAAAAAATGCTACTTGAAAATCTTCAAATGAAATAATAGATACAGATAAGAGTCATCACTGGACAGATCCACTAAATGAAAATTACTAGATGAAACTGCTAGACACCTGTGAGGCAGACTGCAGAAACCGCAAGAGGAGCGTGACGGCAGCTTGAGCAACTGCTTGGAGAGCACCGAGGCCTCAGGAAGAAGGGAACAGAATGGTCACCTGAATCTTGTGAATCTAAGATTAAAGATGCATATTCATGTTTAATAACATTGGCTACAAACATGCTGACCAGGCAATGACATCCCTTAAGAATTCATTCTCACTAAATAAAGGCAGAAAGAGCCTAAGTATCCTCAGTAGTGGATCTGCCCCCAAATGACACTCCATCCATATTTCCATCATATATTTAAATGCAAAATTGGGTAATCTAGAAGCACACATATTAAAATTCTAACTTAAATTTAAAATGGTCCTTTCCCCATGGAAAATTACAAAAGAGTTACACTAAAAGGCAACAGGGATCACAAAATATTTTCTTGCATTCATGTGTCTTTACTTTGATTTTCTGATTTTCTAAATACATTCCTTATATACTTTAGAAAAGGAATGAACTTGCCTACCATGGAAAATCTTTACATTTTAAGAAGAAATAGTAGATTGGAAGGGACAAGAGACAAGCCTTGCTTTGAGAATTCAAGTAGGTTGCAATGCCAATTTTTTTAAGCATCGGGACATAGATAAGTTTTCCTAAATTGGTTTCTTATAGCACATTGCTCCATGGAGGTTAAGAAACACATTGGAGGAGAGGGGAAGGAGTTTGTCTGTACTAAAATAATATTGAACAACCTGAGAAAAGTGTTAAAATGGGTTTCTTCATTGCAGAATTTTTTGCAACCTGAATATATTAATGTTTATAATCATTTCAAGGAAAATAATTTTCTATAACAAAAACCCTTTTCCTCAACCAATAATAACTCACTAGGACATAGTTTGAGAATCCCAACACAATGGGAAGATGTCTGAGACAGAAAAAAAGTGAGAGCTGAACTCTATTTTGGAGTCATCTAATCATGCTAAGCAGCAATTTCCATGAGCTTCCGCTTCATCATCTGTAAAATGAGTGCAGTGTAGCCCAACTTTATATTTAAAGAAAGCAGATAACAGCTTCACTTTGTGTAAGGCTTTTCAACTTTTGAAGCAACTTTCCTGCCTATGCTATCTTAGGAGACACTTCAAATGAAAGTTTCCTGAAAGTGCTTTGAAAGTCTGAAAATGTAAAAAATAAGGTTTAATAACAGTGCCAACTCTAAAGATAAGTTAACCTCTAACACAGGGTCAGAACATTTTTCTGTAAAGAGCCAGATAATCAACATTTTTAGGCTTGCAGACACAACATGTGGCTCCTAACTAATCAACTCTGCCACAATAGCATCCAGGCAGTGGTATACAGTACATAAAGCAATGAATGTGGCTATTTTACACCAGTTACGTTTCATTTACAAAAAATATGCAGTGTAGCTGGGTGTGGTGGCACACGCCTTTAATCCCAGTACTAGGGAGGCTGAGGCAAGAGGATTGTTGTGAATTTGAGACCAGCCTGGGCTACAAAGTGAGGTCAAGTCCAGCCTGAACTGCACAGTGAGACCCTGTCTCAAAAACTAAGGCCAGTGATTTAGCTCAGTGGTTTAAGTGCTTGCCTGGCAGGCATGAGGTTGTGAGTTCAATACCTGTACCAAAAAAACAGATAAACAAACAAACAAAAATGCAGCGATATAGACTTAGCCCGTGCACAAGTTTACCAACCCTTTAGAGTAGACATCAAAAACTGTGTTTGACATGCAATTCATGAGATCTGTATTCATTTTATGTAGAGAGAGAGAAGGAGAGAGAGAGTAAGACAGAGATCAAGAGAGAGGGGGAGAGAAAGAAACAGACAGAGATTTCTTAATTGAGTCTTTTTCATTAACTATGGCATAAAAATACATCTGTCCTGTCATTCCTCCCAGAATAAAATGGGGGGAGGGAGTCCTAAATGGTGATTTGGAAAAAAGGGACATGTGTGCTAATTTAGATTGAATGAAACCAAATTAATGCTGTTTTCTAATTAAAATTAAGAATGGTTGAAAATTTATGCCAGTGATTTAGAGGAGGGCCAATCCCTTTAAATGTGTTTATCTTCAACATCATTACTTATCAGATGTGAAGGGAAAGATGCATAAAACTTGTTTCAATTAAAATAAATAAACTCCCAGAGGAAAAAAATGTAGACTTTTATCAAAGCTCTTTAGTCTCTGTCGAAAGATCCCAATATTTTTAACTGTTGAACTGAATTAACTAATATTGGCTATTTAACCAAATTACCCAAAAAAGTTAAATCACTTAAGATGTTTTAGCTTCAACATGTTAAATGTTTTAACTTTACAAAAAATGTAGGGCAGATTCAGAGCTTTTAAATGTACACTTTCAAATTTGAATTTTGTCTCTACCCTTGCTTCTCCTTAAATCAGACTTGATTTTTGTAATAAAACAGGTTAAAGCATGGTATGCTTAGATCATAGTTCGCTCATTCTAAAACCCATGTGGAGGCTTAAATACTCAGTGCAGCACTGTTGGAAGGTGTGGCACAATGGAGCTCATGAATGAAATGATGGTTTTCTAGCAGTCCTGAATTCTTGTCTTCAGAACTATATTAGTTATTACAAGAACAAGTTGTTATGAAATGAGGCTGCTTTCACCCTTTGTACCTGGGCTTTCAGTACACACCTGCTTGCCTTTCCACTTTCTGCTGGTTAAGATCTAGAACATATCCCAAAAGGCTCATATGTTCAGAGGCTGGGGTTTGGCAAGATGACTGAATAAAGTGGGCATTCTATGCATCAGTGGATAAACCCACTTAAAAGTTCAGAGTTAAATATGCTATTAAGAGGTTGGGTCTGTTCAAAGAAGTGGATCACTGAGGGCATGACCTGGCAGGCTGTATCTCCCTCTCTGCCTCTTTCCTTTGTTTTTTGTTTTTGGCCACCATAATATGAGCAGCTTTTTGCCTGCTATGTCCCTCTACCATTCTGTTTTTGCCTTGGTGCCAGTCAAACACAGACTGAAACTGTGAGCCAAAACAAACTACTGCTCTTTTAAACTGTGAATGTTGAGTACTTTTTCCCTGAGATGGGAAAGCAACTAAGACCACCATGAGGCCTTCACCATAAACCAGCCAGATGGTGCTATGGTCTTGGAATTTTTGCCTGCAGAACAATCAGCTCAAATTAGCCTCTTTTCTTTATAAATTCCTTAGCCACAGGTATTCTGGTGAAAGCAACAGGACATGAACTAGAACCATACAAGTGGTTATAACTCCAGATTTTGGTGGAGACAAATTAAATAACCATTTAACATCTACCACTGCACAACTGAGCATATCTGATTAAAACACAGTTGCAGTGATAATTCTATTTCATTAATATGAATAAACTCATTCACATAATTTAGTTTTAAGGACTCCAGCATTCTTCTGGGTGTACTTAGCCAAACAAATGAACTTGATTGCCCATTCAGTAGTGGCCCACCACACCTATGTAGCAGCCCTTTCAACGCCTTTATCTACATCCTTACACTAGGTTCTGTGATGCAGCCTGTAACTGTTTTACGGAGACTCCATCTTGTCTGACTTCACCTCTTTCTCTCCTTTATTTCTACAGATTCTAAGCATCCTTCAACTTCAACTCAAATCTTCCCCCTAAGAAATCTTCATGAATGACCCTAGCCCAAAGTTATTATTCCTTTCGATCAGTTCCTAAAGCATTTATTCTCATCTTGAGTTACTTGTCACTTAACAGATGCAACTTTTGGTTGTTAATGACATCGTCTTATCACTAAGCTTCCAGAAGGCAGGGGCAATCTTTTAAAGTTCACTCTCTCACTTGTTGGAAGGACAGCTGGTTGGATGAACAAATTATCCATCTTGACTAGATTTCCAGAGGTTCAATGGGAAAAACTGTGACCAATAACAAATAATTGAGTTTAACACTTTTAAATGATAGCTCTCTCTCTCTCTCTCTCTCTCACACACACACACAATTTTGAATTCTAAAAAATGAATTTGATACCTATACACAAAATGTCAAGAAACAGAGAATTTTAAGTGAAATCTAAGGTTTAAAAATATCAATAGTTTAAAAAAACTAGTATTATAGAATGAGAATTTCATACATAATAACTAACCCAATATTCTGTTTGCAGAGTACCAGAATATTGTCAGCTGAAAACAGTTAAAGAAATTACACTATGCAAAGTTTTGTGACCATAACTATTACAATTTAACAAGGAGATGTACAAATGAAAACCAGCTGGAGTAGGTCCTAGCAATTCAGACGAGAAACATTGGGAGTAAGGAGCAATTATAAACACTGAGGGGGCAATGGCAGGAGGAAGAGAGCAAAGTGTGACATAGCCAGTGGTTCCACTAAACAATAACCACACTGTTTTTCTAACTTATTTTTTTCCTCCTCAGTGTCATCTGGATGAATTGGGCCAGGAGGAAAACTCTATTTGTAAATGTAAAGTTGTGATTATAAGGTTCTTCTTGTCCAATAGAAATTATTTTCCAAAAGGAATTAACCAGAACACAACTCCTAGATTTAATTTAATTTTAGAAGTGATTGGAGGGCTGGGGATTTAGCTCAGTGGCGTAAGCACCTGCCCAGCAAGTGTGAGGTCCTGAGTTTGATCTCCGTGTACCTGATTGGAAAATTTTTGAGCCTATTTCTTACTCCCTATCAAAATGGATTAAGGAATTGAAAAATAATAACTTTCCCCTCACACTGAAATCACCTGCCATTTACTGATTTTGCTTTTTGGTGAACTTTTCAAAGGACTGTGCACCATCACAGCCATTTCTGTGTCTCGGGTATTTCCTCTAACTATACCTCCCCATAGATCCATTCTTTCACAAAGCATCCTCCTGGGCTGCACAGATACCTACATAAAAATAAAGGTAGACAATCGCAACATGAACACAAATGCAAGGTCTGTGAGTTCATAGATAATGTAGGTAATACAGCTCTAAATCAACACACCTGCTTTGCTGCTCCACAGCTATATGATAAATATATAAAACAAATGTCCTTGTTTCTAAAAAAAATCAAAATTGCAACATTCTGGGGAGATAATATTGACTGGGATGAGAAGTAGATAGCTGGGTCCACTGTCTTCTTCTGTCAAGGCAGCAGTCCCTAAAAATATAGACCACTAACTGACATGCAGGTGGCCCCAAAGCAACTGAAAACCACTTAATTTATAAGCAGATGGTGAGGTCTACTTTGGTACATATTTCTCCATCCTAATGTCCTTTCCCCTAAAGAGCTAAAATGGGAGAAAAGTACAGGATAGAAGGATACAGAAGAAGTTACAGGAGAAAAATAATGCAGAGGGTAGGTGAAGGGCAGGCTGATGTAGTAATAATTAATAATTTAATAATTTAAACATGTTCTCTGAAGCCGAGTGCCTGACAGGCGGCTGTGCTCTGTCAGCATGGAGGCAGGTGCGAGCCGAGGAAGACATTCTGTTAAGTTGACAGAGTACCTCTGGGAGAATTCTGATCAAAGGAATGATTAAGAGGGTCAAACTTTTAAAAATTCCCCAATCCAGACATTTTTGTTGGAGGATATGTTACCAATCAAATATGTATTTGCGTAGCTAAGTTGAAATGGCAATTCTCTCTTAACCTTCTAAATTCAGCTTTCAGGCAGGTTTAAATCACAGGATGACACTAAATATAAGTGCTACATAAGTGTGACGGATGAGTCTCTCCACTCCTCATCCCCTCCAAGAGTGGAAACAGGCTCAGTATAGATCATGTGCTTTATTCAGATACGCATGCATACATCCATACAGTGTATTCAGAAACAAACTGTAAAAATGGAAGGAAAATTAGAATGAACATCATTTGATCTAATTCTCTACATTTTACAGAATAGAAAATTATTGGCAAGAAAACAAACACACACACACTGAGTGATATCAAACTTACAGATAGAAGAAAAAATTTGAAAATCAGGTGTCAAACACCCAGATTTGTGTTTCTTATAATTTTATGCTTCATGACAGTTTGAAAATGTCTTCTGTGTACCAAAATGACTAAATCCCCATATAAACACTTTCCTTTAATTCTATTCTGCAAAGTTTGGTTTCCTTTCACATCCTAAATTTCCAAAACCAAGATCAGATGTCAGGACACAATTTCTGCAGGTTCATATAGTTCAGACCACAGACTTGAATTCTGAGTCTTACCTCTGCTACTTTAACAGGCCGATCTTATCTGAATCACTTATGTATCAGCACACTTGAAGTACTGGAAAAAATATTAAACTCTATTATCACTAGCATCACTATTTTTGGTTTTAGAGTATGAGTTTTATATTTTAATATATTCACACATTTATTCAGTCCCTATTGTATACCCTGCCCTGGAGGCAGTAGGGAAGGCAGATATGTATACAGATATGTAATTAAAAATTTACCAAGTGAGACTAGGTTTTACAGCATAGTGAGGGCTCAAAGGAAGTAGTGCCCCTACGGGCCAGGACCCGTAGCATGACGGTTCTTGGGAGGGGAATAAACAGTAAATATGGATGACAAGTCAGGATGGCCAGGCTGTGAAGGGATGGGACCTCAGAGCACCCTGCTGCATTGGTAGAGGGAACACAAGAGACACATCCTGCTTGTGGGGTGCTGTGCCATGTTCACACTGACCATAAGAAGTCTCAGGAGAAGATGGGACAAGGACGAAAGTAGATAAAACAGGAAGGACTAAGCAGTTTAAGACCTCACTTGTCAAACCACACAATTTGACCTAGATTCATCAAACACTAGCATGATCCAAGAAAGCTTCTTCTAGAGGCCAGGAAGAAGTAAAAGCAGGGCCACCCAGACAAACAAAAAGTGTAGCCAGGTAAGATCTGCCTTTCCAACAAGATAAATGCCTTGAGGTCTGGGCCTGTGTCTTATTCAGCAACCAACAAATGTCTGGCATAATGTGGGTGCTCACAAAATAGTTTATTAATGATGAGCACAGTGTATTTTGGATAATTCTCTAGTTACTTTTCATATATATATATATATATATATATATATATTTGAGTATATTTCTTAAATGGGTCACTGGTGTTGAAGTTCTCAATACCTTCATTTTAAATATAAATTAGACTTTTAATTATTCCAAGAGAAAGAATAAGAGCCAAAGTGAAATAAAAAAGGTATTTGTTTTGTTAATGAAGCATGGCTGGTAGTAACAGTGCATTAAAGGTGATGCGAGGAAAAGAGGCACCAAATTCCTTCCTGCAAGGAAAAAAGTAGCTAGTTTTCCTTAGAAAACAAAGCCCGGCAGTTAATTATGTGGGTGAGACCAACAGAATGTGAGCAACCCTTGCTCTCGTCCATCTCACCACCGTGAGGGTGACAAGCTTTCCTGCACTAATCCCTGTGCAGGCTGACCGTGATTGTGGTGTCTCAGCTGCTCAAGAACAGGTGTGGCAATCTTGAGCTGCTGGATTTTTAAATCAGAGCCCAGAGAATACCTAAAAAGAACAAAATTTCTGGCAGGGGGACATAATACTAACACAAATTTCTCTTTCCTAACAGCTGACTAGGTTCAAGGCACTGTGCTTAATGTCACACAGGCATGATCTCCTGTAAACTTCCAGAACCTCCTAAATGATAGGAACCATTATGGTCTGCAGCTTACATGTAGGCATGAGAGGCTCAGAGAGGTTCAGTAATTTGCCCTAGATCACAGAGCTGAAAAGTGGCATAATTAAAATCTGCCCTCATAGCCTTTCCACCTTAACTGAGTCTACATGGGTCTCAGGAAATGGTAACAAATGCCCTCATTTTGACAGCACTTGGCAGCTCACTTTGAACCTTGATTGTTTTTCTTCAACCCAGAACCAGCCTTGTGAGGTGGGCAAAGCATGGGTTGTGCTCACTCTGCGACACGCTAAGGGACATGCGCTAACAGTATCACATAACTTCATAGCAAAAGAAGGGCTAGTGTTATGATATGGATGTTGCTTGCCCCCAAAATTTCATGTTTACGGAGACTGTTCCCCAGGGTCATGGTCTTGGGGGGCAGTGTAGGGCTTCCAGGGAGCTTCTCAAGTAAATTAAGGCCATGCCCTCTATAGGGATGGTTTTTCTTGTGGACTCCCAGTCAGTTCTCAGGAGAGATTGTTATAAAAAGCTGAAACTTTACCCCTCCATTCCCCCCACCAGCCTCTCTCCCTGCTTCCTCCCTCCCCGTGGGATTCTCCTCCCTGTGTGCATCCTAAGGACCCCCAGGAGGCCCTACCTAGAGCCCAGATGTTGCCGGGGGCCCTGACCCTGAATCTCCACTGACATGCACTACATTGGCCTCTTTTCCTCATAGAGTCTACCTCAAGTATTTCATTACTTTGACAAGAGACTAGAGAATATAGCTAGCAAAAGAAAGAAATTGTGTTCAAATTACAGTTTTGTTACTTCCTGGCTATAGGACCCTCCAAATTTCTCAGCGTCTTCTGAGCCTCAGTTTCTTCATTTACAAAATGGAAATAATACAGTGCCTACCTCACAATGACTGAGAGGGTTGAATGTGATAGTGTATGCTTCTGACCACGTGTTGGAGTTTAGCAGGACTGCCTCTCAACAGTCAGCTGATAGCAAGTATGGAGTCAAATAAATTATTTCAGTTCAGTCCAATCCCACCCAATTAAATTCAATTCAGCTACTGATTCTGAGGTATCTAATAGGTGACAGTATTCTATGAACCTATATCTTGACTCATGGCCTGTGTATTTCTCATTATATTCCAGTTTATAACTAAAACCTCAAGCCTTATGGGAAGCATCTTGTAACATTCATACCTTAGATGTCTCTGGATGGCAATTAATGTTTCCCAAGTACATTTTTTCCTTTTTACTGTTTCTCTCCACTACTGTCCTCTTCCTGAACAATACTGGCCTTCGCGTTCTTTCCCCTCTTTTTTTATCTGTGGATTCTATGCCTTAGTTCATCACTGGCATTCAAGAACCCCCTGGGCATTTTACAGCCCTGCTCAAAACCCCTAAAACAAGCAATCAGTGACCCTTGCAATTCTCATTTCAAGGAGTGCAGGCTTCTGAAATCTCCAAGATGATAAAAGCTGTCGGATGCCATCCGCGAGGGAACAGGAGTGGGTGGCAACTAACGAAAGAGTCATGGCTGGAGAGTCTCTGGCCTAGCAGCTAGGGGTAAGAAGCAACTGAAAACCTTGCAGAGGTCTGCAGCTGAGTTCTTCTGTGGCTTCATTCCAGTTAAAAGCCTTCCACTTGAGTACTCCGATTCCTGCAAGTTTGTTTAATATGCATAATTCATAAAGGGTACATAGCACTATTCTTGAATAACTTTTCACTCCCTACCTGCTCAGAAGGATTAGCTGAATGGACTGAATGTCACAAGAAAACCACTCTTGAGATCTGGCATTATCACATTTGATAGCTTGGGAAGGGTCACCAGCTGGTTATCTTTTCATCCTCTTTCCTCCTTGATTGTCTTTGTCAGATACTTGTATTAAGTACGTATGCTCTGGCAGGTCAGGTTCTTTCCTCCCTCTACACAGTTTCAAACTGAGTCTAAAATGATGAGAACGACTCAGATCAACCATATTTTCATGCACCACTGTTCTGTGGAGAGGCAAGAGCTAACTTCCTTTAACTGTGTATATTGTGTAAAGAGGTTGTGGTGGGGATTACAAAGGCAAGGTCTAAATTCAGCACTCTCCTAAGTACTTCTGTTGGAACTGACATAAGCAAGAAAACTATCTCCTTAGAATCCATGAGGTTGGCCCAGATTATTTGTCACTCCAATGCCCATGATGACATAATAGTCAATTTGCAGGTGATTTGTGATGCTCCTGGTAGGACTAATAAGGAACAGCTGCACAGTAGGGGTTATGGGGCGGGGGGGAGGTATTGTTAGTGGTCCAACCTGCCCCGAGTATATTTTTCTTCACATGATTTTCTTCAGCATGACAACAATCCATCAAACAGAGCTAGAATACAAACATAACTTCATTCCCTAAAAAACGGTACGTCCTGCTTCAGCCAGCAGCTGTTACTACTATCCTATGAAAGTGCTTCACCTGATCATTGTATTGCAATCTAAAAAGCAGCCTAGTCCTCACTTCCTTGACAAACATGTAAAAATTAAGTGGAAACTATGAAAAGGCAGTGTTGTAGTCAGGGTTTGCAGGGAAATAGTTTAATACAAGACACATAATTTATAGGATTATTTTATAATAGTCATCCAAAGAGTCAAATACAAAAAGGTGCAAGAAATCTGTCCATACACTAAAGACCCAAAGAATCTAGCTGAGGGCCTGGATACCACAGCAATGACCTGCATGAGTCCAGCTAAAGACCTCGAGCCCATGACAATGCCCTCCAAGAGTCCAGATGGAGGCCTAGAACCCACGACAATGTCTCATGCAAGTCTGTTTCATGGATCTGCAATGGGAAGGCCCAAAGGTCAGTAATGGAACCTAGAAAGTCCTCAGTGACAACAAGGTCCCAAGCTCCTTCAACAATGAGAATAGCTAAGTGCATATCAGGAAAGCCAGCATGACAAGCTCCTTCAGGAGAGCAAACAACACCACCTCTTCTTCTCCAGTTCTCCTTTCCGTGTTGTTGACAACAATCCTCAGGTGGGCCTTCTACGCCCAGCACCATACTGATTCTGTTAAGTTGGGTGTTACAAGCTGACCACCAGTTGTCAATCCACCTCAGGCAGTGTTAGCTATGACTCCTGACCACCTGCTAGGTGTCTGTTCATTTAAGGGGCCCAACATGTTTGTATTATACAACACGTCTGTGCCATCAGTATTATCCCTCACAATAGCCTTAAGTGGTTCGGTCTGTTAGTAATCCCATTTCACCTCAGTTTTTTTTATCTGTAATAAATTCTAAATGATTAGAAATACCATTTAAATAACAATAGTTACCTTTTACTGTTCATTATGAGCTAGGCACTGTGAGAAGGTTCTTGCTTGGCTTATTTCTTTTTAAAAACTTTTATTAGTACATGTTTGTGATACATAATAAATATATTCATTATGAGGACTTGACATATATACATGTCACATGCTGATCCTTTTTACTTTCCTTCCCTTCTCTGTCCCCCATTCCCAGATCCCCTTCCCATCTCCATAAAATCTACCTCCTTGTTTTCACACATCTATCTCTCATTTTTCTTTTTAAATTATTTATCCTAAGACAAACAATGCAATATTAACATCCTGTATCTGATTTATTTCACTTAGCATTATGGAGTCAAGGCACATCCACTTTTCCCACAAATGACTCAAATTTGTCCCTCTTTATGACTGAATATTGCTCCAAGTATGTATGCCACATGTTGATGGCCATATAGGCCACTACCAAGATTTAGTTATTGTGGGTTGTCCTGTTGTAAATATAGGTTTGCATCACTATAATATGATGGTTTTAACTCCTTTGGGAAGATACCTAGAAATGGAATATCTGGGTCAAATGGAATTTCGAGTTTTAGTTGTTTTGAGGAATCTGTATACTGATTTCCATAGAGGCTGTGCTACTTTGCATTCCCACAAGCAATGTAAAAAGGGCTCCCCAAAGCATCACTAGCATTTATTGTTATTGAATTCTGACAATCATGGAACATAAGCACCAACTTCATTATCATTTTTCAGACAATAAATTAAGAGTTAGGGAGTATAAGGAACTTACTAGTAAGTTCTGGCATGCGGAGACCCTGTCTACCCAAACCACACACTTGCCAGTATAGAAGTCTCTTGAGAAAATCTCCATATTGTGCTTGCTTCCACAGCACATATACTAAAGAAAAAAAATAATCTCCTTACCAAAGTGCAATGGCAGAAATCACACTAAAGGAGATTCCACACCCAACACAGATCTTAGTTGCTGAAGAAGACAGAAACTACTGAATGGTTTACAACCTACTTGGCTACTTATTTTATGAGGTCCCTTAAAGCTGAGGAATCTTACAATAAATGGGTATGGACAAGCAGTTTTCATAGCTGCATACACCTGATTTTAAAGCAGTTTGACCTTTGCCAAAAGGTAAAACTAGTATGAGCCTCAATCTTAAAGGGACATGTAATGGAAACTGATGTTGCCTCTTGAAAGGAATTGGACCAGCCAAGTAGAATGGAAATGTGTTTCCCCAGATTTAGATAAGGAACTTTTCCTTGGCTGAACTAAATTGCTTTCATTTCTGCATAACAGTCACTTACTGGCTACTTATTGCCAACCTCTGATTTTAGGAACACTATATACATCATTTTATTTGATCCTCAAATCTGCCTAGGAGACAGATTCCCTTATTGGTCCCATGTTTGCTAACATTTCAGACCTCTCCTCTGTTCTAAGATTTTCCAAAGGATATAGAGGAAACTCTAAAAAATATGGCTTGTGTGAGCTCTATTGCCCTCAGCCCCCGCAGATGGGCTGTAGTTGTTGAAAGAGGTTGGCTGGGCAGAGATTGATGGGGAGAACAATTAGATAAGAACCAACATTTGTAGTCAAACACTTTTTGACTGGAACCCAAACCAACAGTTGTTTACCCTAGATTAAACCACTTTGAAAACAGATGACAACTAATGTTTTCATCCTGTTTTGGGCATGTCCCTGGTCTCAGCCCTGCTGGGTACAACCTGACCCATTTTATCAGAGAGCTAAGGGGGAACACTGTTCTCACAAGCCTGAAGTTAAACCTTATTCAGTGAAACCTTTGCCCCTCCCCATTTATCTTCTTATGTTCAGTTTCCTCATATGTGAAGTGGGAATATTATTACAATCATTATAACAGGTGTTCTGAGTGCTTGTTGTGTGCCTCTAAGTGCTTTACAACTACGCCTTTTTAAAATGTCACAACAATTCTATGGAGAAAGAATTACTACGGTCCTTGTTTTGTAAGTGCAGGCAGAGAGGAATGGTGAAGAGGTCACTGTGAACTAGGATTAGTCACGGTGTGAGGGAAAGCACTGGGAATCCAGCCAATTCACCTTCACGTCCATCATCCCTGAGTGTACACCAGAAGTACTGGGTGAGCAGAGGCCAAGAAGCTGGGCATGGGCCTGAACCAAAGTCATGACTGCATGTGTAATAATGGCAATAAAGTTAAGTCACTAAGATAAACATAAATTCAATTCAAAAAGCAGATGGGTATCTAAAGTTGCAGCATTTCTAAAGCACAAAAACAGACCCTGATGAGGGCTGTACGTACTGCATCTTCTTATTCAACTTTGGCTAAAATACATATTCATGTATTTTTCAGGCTGTAGTATTTCATACTTAACTAGAAAATGTGGCTTATATTCAATGACCTCATGCTCAGAACAGGCTTATTTTTTTTCCTTGAAAAAACTATGATTTTTGACACTAAGCTTCACGACAAATAACTGGGATCTTCATCTAATTCCAGTAGGATATCCTTTCTACTGATGTAGGAACAGTGGCATATTACATGTGAATTGTGTATTTTTATAAAGACCACCCTCTCACCTCATCTCATCTTCAGCCCACAGAGATTTCCTGCAGATGTGAATTCTAATCATAACATTTCAGTTACTTTCTTGTTTCAGGGACAAAATACCTACCACCACAATGTAAACGAGGAAAGGTTTATTTTGACTCACGGTTTGTAGAGGTTTCAGTCCATAGTCGGCTGCCTGTAAGGCAGGGTGGCATGGCAGAGGAACATGGCAAAGGAGAAACAGTTCATGGCATGGCAAGCAGGAAACAGTCAACCTGCTGTTTTCTTTCCCTTTTTACTTAGGTTATAACTCTAATGGTTGGTGCCACCCACACCCAAGGTCAGTCTTCCCTCTTCAGTAGGTTTAAGACTATGCTAACCAAGTTATTGGACTGATCCAGTATCACATATCCTTAATCCAGTCACTCCAAAAAACCCCACCTAGGAGCTCGTGAGTCTTTGGGGAACATCTAGATATAAACCAAAACACATACCAGCACTAACACTGATTCTCATAGATTATTCCCTCTGTGCCAGGGTTATTTCCTCTGTATCTGGACCTCTTTACATCTCAGCCACTCCTAATTACAATTGTAAGGTAGTCATTGTGAAGATTGGCCCATATTTTGTAGATCATAAATTTGAGTCAGAGAGTTAGTAGATAACTAATAAACACACAGACCAGAATTTGATCCAGGGCCTGAAAGATTCTAAGACTTTTAATGATTTTGAAGGTCCCCATTTGTGTTTTTATTGCCCTCTTGATTATATATATATTTTTGGATGATTTGTGATTTATTTATTTATTTAATATTACAAGTTTACATTACATGTTTATATTCCTTGACTATATTTTTAAAAATTAAAAGATATAATTATTAATAATGATATGTTTTAATAATAATAACCATGGTTAACCTGTTTCATGTTCTTATTATATGCCTCCCAGTGTGCCACACTGTTCCTCAATTAATACTTTGGTCAACATCTCCATTTTCCAGATGAGCAATCTAAGGTCTTCAGAGGTTTAATAGCTAGAAGTGGTAGAGTTAGCACTCTACCCCAAGTCTTCTTAAAGTAAAAATTAATATGTACTGGAAGTTTAACTTTCAAGGTAATCCAAAGAGGGGCAGCATTCTTGACTGCTCAACAAGGGAATTATTCATCAGAAATGGATGGCAGTTGGAAATCTGATAGCAGATAATGATAAAACCCACATTTTTGCCCTTTTCCTGGGTTAAGGCAATTAAGACACTTTTTTCCCAGTTTTTAGACTCTAAAGACTCTAACATTGGTTAGCTGAGTGGTGCTTGGTAGTATACTAGTGAGTAGGGGCATTTTGCATTATAAAGTATGTGCAGAAATATACTGTTTTGGCAGTTGGGAGTACTGTTCAAAAATCCAAATAGTCTACACCCAAATCGGGTGTCCATGGGTCTCAACTCCCTTCTTTAAACTTTCCCCAGAGGCATCCACTTCTGCAGGTAGATGTCAACCAACTGTTCCTCTCTTAAGTACACACTACCACCATTGTTGACTGGATGAGAGATGACATGTGACTAAAGGTAGGCCAATCAGAGTTCACTTCCTGGAGTTTTAAATTCATTGTCTGGTAAAACACAAATGGGAAAATTCAAATCCTGCCACATAACCATATTTATCTATTTGAACAAAAAGGTGGAAAAATCCAGTCCACAGAGAAATAAAAAGTATATGTACAAAATAAAGTTAAAAAAAAAAGAGAAATTATAGCCCCAGAAGGTGAGAAAATATGTACACTCTCTGGTGTCAATTCCCTATTCTCCTGAAGGTGCAATTCTGGATTTGAAAGTTATTTTAGTTCTGTTAGCCAGCTTCCTAACACTGCAATAAATATTCAACATGACCAACTTATACAGAATGAAAGTTTATTCTAGCTCACAATTTTTCATAGTTTCCATTAGTTTGGTTCTATGGTGAGAGTGCCTGGCAGAGACAATCTTTTCTCTTGGCCAAGAAACAGAAGAGAGAAAGAGAAATATTCTGGGTTTCTTTAGCTCCCTTCAAAGACTCACTTCCAATTACTTGAAGGCCCCACCTCATAATGGTTCCACCATTTCCAAAAAGCACCAACATACAGAACAAGCCTTTAACACATCGATCTGTAAAAGGCATGAAACATCCAGACTACGTCAATCAAGTATACTTAAGATAAACCTCCTCAGCCCTCCTTTCAAAGACTTAATCCAGTTTAAGTTGGTTTCAATAGGATTTTAAGGAGTCTTAATAGGATTCAGTAATCTAAATAAAGTCATGGATAATTAGCTCCAATTACAGGCCAAATTTCCCAAAATTTGCTCAAGGGAAAACAGTTTTGTTGCTTTATCTTCTATGGAAGATTTTAAAACAATCTTCCGGATTGTTTCACCCTTTATGTGAAACAGTGAACCAAATTTCCATGTTTGGGATCTTTAGAACTAGATTTGGAGACAAGAATTTGAGTGCAAATTGACTTATTTAGGTGATGATTCTAGGAAGCACCAGTAGAAGAAGGACGAAATGAGTTAAGAAGAGAAGGAAACCAATAAAATATGTGTTACTGAATCATTTAACATTAGTTGGGGACTTACACCTCTGGGGAACTCTAGGAGTCAATGTAGGCAAAATGTCTCAAGGACACACCACATAAAGGGTAGAGAAGTTGGGGCATATTTAAATACCAGCTTCCTTCCTGGCTCCTAAGAAGAAAGGTGTATTTTCATCCTGCTGCTTGGTGGCCAGTCCTAATCTAGGGCCAGAGAAATTTGCCAAGGTAAGGAATGCCTTTACAGAGTGTTGGAACTCCTGAAGGCATGCCATTAAGTGGTAAAGCAATGGGAAATGGGTGAGAGGACCATAATATCTGCTGTTGGCTCATATAGAGACACAATACACATGGGGAAAACTTTAAAGTGTATATTCAACAAGAAGTTAATTTTAGTCTACTCACTAGAGATGAATGATTTAAGGTGTCTAAAGTTTGTTGTTATTGTCAAGGTATTGTCCTTTCTTTATTCTCATCGTTTCTTCTCTGTTACAATTGGCAAGAAATGTGGGCTGAGGGGTCTTTTGGCTCATCTAAATGGGGTTTGATACATATATTATTGACTTCCAGGTAAAGTCGGGAAAATAATCCCTTGTGTTCCCCTGTATTCACCTTTTCTTTCAGGACTCCTTGTTCTCTTCCTCCTAGGAAAGGGAAAAATTGGAGAACTGTCCCATAGAGTAGGGAAGTCATCTTTCACAGGGGCCACAAACAAGGTGCAGGTCTCGATATGCTCTGTGCATACAATGCGAAGTAGAAGGCTACAGACAAACATGGAAAACCTTGGAAAGAGGTAACTTTTTTTTTTCGTAACTTCCCCCTTACAGAAATACTTGAAGAAATCCTCTACCTGATATGTATAGAGGTTAAACAAGAAGATGAAAAAGAAGGCAGATAAGGCTCTCAAAATGTCCTGAAGAAGTAGAGGCTGATGTGAATGTTATCTGCTGTACTGAAGTTTGGCCAGACTTACCAAGGATCATCATTCATGAATACTTACCAATTGGCAGTGGGACCACTCTTGCTCTATTAAGTAGTTGCTGCCTGCTTATCTATGTCAGTAACTCCTTTCCAATATCAACAAGATCGCATTCTCTCAGCTTTGTATGTCTCCACCAACTTCCAGTCCCTGGTGGTAAGTTCTGTGTTATTCACACAGCCTCTGGCCTATATGGTTTTCCTACGTGTGTGCCTAATCACTCTACTAAGGAACACTTAGTGTGGGATAGAGATGTAAGTAAGCAAAGATGGGAGTACAGAGAAGATAATGAAACAATTCATTATTTTCTCCATACTTTTCACTATCTGAGGTGCAGATTTCTGCAAAACAGCACATGGTTCAAGCATGTTCCAAAAACCACATTGTCTAATTTGAGTATTGGTTATTTTGATACTTACAGCTTCATGCTAATAGTTTGTTGGGTAACTTTTGTGGATCTCAGTTGGTGCATAATAAATAGAGTCTGCCATAGGTGGTATTTAATAAGTATTTGTTGAATGAATTAAAGAGTAGGCAATAGAATGGATGGATGAAGTGGAATATGATGTCCCCTAAAGGTTGAGAGTACAAGTATAGGCTTATCTCTAACATTTGTGAAGTTCAGGATATGAAGACAAATGAAGGTCCCTGCCATGGCTCCAGCCTATACCATAACAGATCTTACACAAATTTGTGTGCCCATCACAGCCTGTAATCTAGCAAATGGTGTGCCATTGGCATGCTCAGTAAAGGATAACCTCTTGGCCACCAGCAAGAACTAGGCTGCTCTGCAGCCATCAGATCTTCATGGGAAGAACCTCCTCCCACCCTGGAGACTCTGCAGACTGCTGATTCACCTCCACCTCAGTGACCTCAACATCAGCAATCCGTCCACAACCTGCAGAAACCTGGTGGGCTGGTGGAAGCCTCAGCAACCCCTCACCCACACAAAGGACCTCAGCAGACCTGTGACAGTGCAGTGAGCTCCCCCTGAAATAGAGGACCTCAGTGTTTCAACAGGAGTAGCAGCAAACCCTCCCCTCCAGCTGCAGGACTTTGGCAAGCCCAGAAAGAATGTGGGTAAGTCCTTCTCCCAACACCGGGTGGATTGAGGAGAGGGCTGACAAGGCCTCCCTCAACCTGGAGGAACTTGAAAGGACCTAGGAGACCCCCAGTGACACAGTAGAGTCTCAGCTGAGGCACACAATATATCCAGGTAAATCTGGCAACATGGAACAGTCTAAAGCCATAGTACAATAGGAGCTAAGGGTTGGCTTACATCAATACTCCTAGGCTAGTCAGCTTAGGGAGAATATAAGATTCACCCAACAGGACCTGCAGGAGGAATCCAGGTGACTGGCCCCTCCCTTGCATTGTGGGACCCAGCAATTAGACAAACATCAGCCATACAGTAGGACCCTAAGACACACACAGCAGTCACTTGAGACTAGTGGGATTGAAAGTTCAAAATATTAGCTGAGGAGGTGAAAATGACAAGATGAAAAAGCAAAACGCAATCTCAAATGTCCAGGCCATCAGGAACAAGTATAGGAGACATTGAAATAGAGGACATTAGAAGTCAGACACCTGAAATTTCTGAAAAGATAGCAGGTGAAATAAAGAAACAAATCTGTGAAGCTATAGAGGAAATCAGATTAGAAATAATCTTGCAGGTAAAGAAAGAAATGACAACCTTAGTAAAGGAATTATTCAGCATAGCTAGAGAAGACATAGATAGAAAAGTACAGGAGCACGGGAAAATGATGGAAACCTTGAATAAACAACTTGTGAAAGAAATAGAATGCATGAAACAAATTCAAAGAGATATTCAGGAAATAAAAACTCCACTGAAAGTTGGTAAAACCATTTGAATGAAGCTGAGGATAGAATTTCAGATCTTGAAAGCAGGATCACAGCTAGTGATCACAAAAGGAAAGAACTTGTAAAAATAACAAGGGAGCATGAAATAACAATTCAACAACTTCAAGATGATGTAAAGAGAACCAATGTAAAACTGATAGGTGACAATGAAAATGCAGGAGTCAAAGCAACTGACTTAAAAAAAAACTATTTGCAGAAGTAATAGCAGAAAATTTCCCAAACATGGGGGGAAAATCTGATATACAGATAAGTGAGGCATATAGAATGCCAAACAGTCATAACCAAAATAAATCTACACCCAGACATATAATAATTAAGATCCCAGACATACAGCATAAAAACAGAATACCAAAAGCTGTTAGAGAAAAGACACAACTCACCTATCAAGGAAAGCCCATTAGAATCACAGCAGACTTTTCAGCACACACCCTCAAGTTAAGACGAGCTTGGAGTGAAGTATTTCAAGTCTTGAAAGAAAACGTTCAATCCAGATTGATGTACCCTGCAAAACTTTCTTTCAAAATTGATGGAGAAATAAGATACTTCCATGACAAAGTGCAACTGAAGAAATTCATGTCTACCAAGCCAACCCTAGAAAGAATACTGAAAGACAAACTAGAGAGAGACAAAAATAACTACAGTTCCCAGAAAAACAACAGAAAGAAATACCACGCAGGGAAAGCAATTAAACAAGGGGGAAAAGCAGAAAACCGATAACAGGAAAATAACATGACAAAGTTAAGCCAGTACATATCAGTTATATTCATCAATGTAAATGGCCTCAATTCACCAATTGAAAGAAATAGGCTGACAAAATGGATCAAGAAACAGGATCCAACAATATGCTGTATACAAGAATCACAACTAACTTAAAAGGAAACTCGTAGACTAAAAGTCAAAAGATGGAAAGCAACATTCCATGCGACAGGAACCCAGAAAAAAGCAGGCATAGCTATTCTACATATATATACCAAATACAGGAGCACCCAACTATATAAGACAAACACTAATAGACATGAAAAACCAAAAATGCAATAACACAATTGTAACAGGGGAACTTAATACCCCATTGTCACAAAGAAGGTAGATCAACTAGATAAAAAGTCTGAAAAGAAATAGCAAAACTGAATCAAACCTGTGAACAAATAGACAGTAGATGTTTACAGAGTGTTCCTCCCAACAGCATCAGAGTACACATGTTTCTCAGTTGCCTATAGGATGTTCTCTAAAACAGACCATATATTAGCCCACAGAACATGCTTAAGTAAATGCAAAGGGATTGAAATTATCCCTTGCATATTGTCTGATCATAGTGCACTGAAATTGGAAATTAATGGCAAAAGGAACTGCAAAACCTACATAAACACATGGAAATTAAATAACAACCTCTTGAACAACCAATGGGTTACAGATGAAATACAGGAAGAAATTAAACAATACCTAAAATTCAATGAAAATGCAGATACAACAAAGCAAAACTTGTGGAATGCAATGAAAGCAGTCCTAAGAGGAAAATATATAGCAATAAATTGTCACATCAAGAAAACAGAATGAGCACAAATAAACAACTCAATGCTACATCTCAAGCTTCTAGAAAAAGAAGAGAAAGTCAAACCCAAAGCTCACAGAAGAGAGGAAATTATTATGATCAGAGCAGAAATTAATGCAGTTGAGACTAAGAAAACAATACAAAGAATTAATGAATCAAAGAGTTGGTTCTTTGAGAGAATAAACAAAACTGATAAACCCCTAGCCAACCTTATCCAGAAAAAGAAAGAAAAAATTCAAGTTCATGCAATAAGGAATGAAAAGGGAGAAATTACTACAGATCCTATGGAAATTCAGAAGATCATGAATACCTACTTTGAAAATCTTTACTCACATAGGGTGGAAAACACAGAGGAAATGGACAAATTCCTAGAAACACATGAATTACCAAAGCTGAGTCAAGAAGATATAGCAATTTTTAATAACCCACTATCAGCTACTGAAATTGAAAACATGATTAAAACTAACCAACAAAGAAAAGCCCAGGTCCTGAAGGATTCACAGCTGAATTCTACAAGAAGTTTAGAGAAGATTTAATGCCAGTACTCCTCAAACTCTTCAATGAAACTGAAAGGGAAGCTATCCTCCCTAATTCATTCCTGCAGGTGAGTATTACTCTGATACCAAAACCAGAAAAAGATCCAACCAAAAAGGAGAACTATAGACCAGTCTCCCCAATGAACATCAATGTGAAGATTCTTAATAAAATCCTGGCAAATAGAATGCAGCAAATCATCAAGAAGATTATACATCTTGAACAAGTGGGATTTATCCGAGGAATACAGGAATGGTTTAACATATGCAAATCAATAAATGTAATACACCACATCAACAGAGCCAAAGACAAAAATCACGTGATCATCTCACTAGATGCTGAAAAAGCGTTTGATAAAGTCCAACACTTGTTCATGATAAAAGCCTCACAGAAACTTGGAATCGATGGTATTTACCTCAATCTGATAAAAGCCATGTATGACAAACTGACAGCCAACGTTATACTAAATGAACAAAAACTGAAAGCTTTCACTCTAAAATCAGGAACAAGACAAGAATGTCCACTATCACCACTCCTGTTCAATATAGTTATGGAAACATTAGCCAGAGCAATCAGATAAGAGAGAGAAATAAACTGAATAAAGATAGAAAAGGAAGAAGTTAAATTATCACTATTTGCAGATGACATGATACTCCACATAGAAGACCCTAAAAACTCCATCAAAAGGCTACTAGAGTTAATAAACAAATTCAGTAGTGTAGCTGGATACAAAGTCAACACTCAAAAATCAATAGCATTCCTGTACATAAACAACAAACTCACTGAGATAGAAATTATGGAAATAACAACTTTCACAATAGCATCCAAAAAAAATGAAATACTTACGAATCAACCTAACAAAGAATGTGAAAGACCTATATGCTGAAAGCTATAGCACTCTAAAAAAGGAGATTGAAGAGGATGTTAGAAAATGGAAAGATTTCCCTTGCTCTTGGTTAGGAAGAACCAACGTTGTGAAAATGGCCATACTCCCAAAACTGTTATACAGATTTAATGCAATCCCAATGAAAAATTAACATACCTTACAGATCTAGAGAAAATATTCCTAAAATTCATTTGGAACCAGAAGAGACATAGAATAGCAAAGGCAATTCTGGGCAACAAAAGCAAGACAGGAGGCATCTCAATCCATGACTTGAAATTGTACTACAAAGCTACAGTGATACAGTCAGCATGGTACTGGCAAAAGAAAAAGATCAGAGGATCAATGGAACAGATTAGAAGATGCAAATACCACTACAAAGACACTCAGCTACCTCATATTTGACAAAGGAGCTAAACATGTTCACTGGAAGAAAGATAGCCTCTTTAATAAATGGTGCAGGAAAAATTGGCTTTTCACATGCCGAAGACTGAGACTAGACCCATGTCTATCACCATGCACTAAACTAAAGTCAAAATGGATCAAAGATCTAAATATTAAAATAGAAATACTAAATCTACTGGAAGACAAGGTAGGTAAAAATCTTGAAGACATAGGAATAGGCAAAGAGTTCATGAACAAAATGCAAACCACATGGGAAGTACTTCAAAGAATCAACAACTGGGATCTCATCTTATTAAAAAGTTTCTTTGCTTCAAAAGAAATCACCAACAAAGTGAAAAAAACCCATGGAATGGGAAAGAATTTTAATCAACTGTCCCTCAGACTTATATCCAGAACACACAAAGAACTGAAACACATCAGGCCTCCCAAATTCAAAGACCCAATCCAAAAATGAGCATCTAAGATGAACATGCACTTCTCAAATGAAGAAATACAAAAGGCAAATAAATACATGAAGAAATGCTCAACATCACTGGCCATTTGAGAAATGTAAATTGAAACAACACTGAGATTCCATTTCACTCCAGAAAGAAGGGCTGCCATCAAGAAATCAACTGATAACAAATGTTGGTGGGGCTGTGGGGAAAAAGGAACACTTCTTCATTGTTGGTGGGAATGTAGACTTGTGCAACCACTGCAGAAATCAGTATGGAGATTCCTCAAAAAACTAAGATTGAAAGTCCATTCAATCCAGCTATTTGCCTTCTGGATATTTTCCCAGAAAGATTGAAAGTGTCATGTCACAGCAATGTATGTGCACCCATGTTTATAGCAGCACAATTTGTAATAGCTAAATCTTGGAAACAACCAAAATGCCCATCAACCACAGAATGGATGAAAAAGATGTGGCATTTTTATACAACGGAATATCACTGAGCTATAAAAAAGGATGATCTTGAGGCTCTTATAGGTAAATGGAGACAACTTGAGACTATACTCAAAAGTGAAATAAATCAGACTCACATTTGTAAGTATCATAATATCTCCTTAGTGTAAAAAATAAATAATAATAATAAACCAGAAATAGTAATGAGATCCAAAATGTACAATAGATATTTTAATAATGAAAGGAAAAGAAAATGCTCAACATTAAAGAACAGCTGGGATGGGGAAAGGAGAAATGGAAGAAAGGAAAAGATTATATGTATGTAGGTGTACACATACAGCTGCATGTATGTATAAGTGTGCAAGATAGATAACTGTACTACTAATTCTGTTAGTTCATTAAAAAGAATAGTTTGTGTTGTTGTTTGATTGTCTGATCATTTTTTACGTCTAGATCTTGTAACTTGAATAACTACTCCTAAGATAACAATATGTAATATATTAACTAGTATTGATTTCTTACTGATTTTTTAAATTCTGTATTATTTTTACCCTTCTTTCTGTTCTGTTTTTTAAAAAAGACCTAGGTTTATGTGGTCTTGAGTAACCTAGAAAAATGACCAATAGAGTAGAAACAGTTTATGACCATTTGGGAAGTATATCTGGGGCTTAGAGGTGGCATGAACATGAAATGTGTACCTCCCTTTGCCCTGAAGATTTCTCTTCTAGGCAGAAGGTGCAGCGAGACGAGAGTTGACTGATGCCCCTTGCAAGGAACACTTACGTGAACATTCATCACTTTGTACACTGATAATGTACTTTCTGTGTGTGTACACTTTGGTCAAATTTAGTCGGAAGATATATAAGTATAGAGCTAGTAAAGTGAAGTAAATATGAACATTCCTCCACCTAGGTAGTAATGGTAAGTTATACTTGGTACTAGTCTCTCAACTTTTCTACATATGTGAAATACTTAATAATAAAAAGCTGCAACTGTTGTAAATGCTTTAAAGACAAGGTCTATAATGATATGACACCTCATAACCGGGGACCGAATGTGTCACAAGCAAGGAGGTAGGATACCTGCCAGGCCATTGAGAACCTTAGTGTCAGTTAGTCAAAAGCTCTGGCTCCAGGGAAGTCAGCCTGAAGACGGACACCTTTACGAGTCAACTTGTAGGAATTAGAACAAGACATGCTTGTGCCAAGCAGACCCAGCTCCGCAAAGGGCACTTGAATCAGGAAGGAAGAATCATAATTTGAGAATAGAAGATTAACAATGGTGGAGTAAAGACCAGTTGCAAAATGCAACTTCTCTGAGATCTAGAATTGAGACACCTGGAAAATAACAACTGGCTAAGAAAAAAAAAGAAGTGAATCTCTGAGAATTGGGTAGAAGTTGGCAGGAAATCTAGAAACTACAGAGAAGCTAGAAAAACTGAATACAGCACAGAGAAAAGAAAGCAAATCTGGAAAGCAGTCTGGAGTGCAAATCTCAGCTCCCTAACACAAATTGAGCTGGCAACTCAAGGGAGAAATAACTGACCAGGTCAGCAGTGCTAGCCCCACTCCCACCAAGCCAATAGTTATTGTACACTGCACAAAAGTATTATAAGGTTTTAATCTGAAAGTAATTCCTTCCACATGGCAGGCTAGAGGTGGAGAAGAAATCCAGTGCAGCACTTGTCATATTTGAGGGTGTTTAATCAAGAACCATTTTTCGAAGGAGTTAATTTTTTAATGCTGAACTACAGAACAACTACAGAAAAACTACACTGGGGTTTCTGGAATCACCCTACTACAGTGACTGGGTGGGAGACATGAGATAGTTATAGAGGCTCTGACCAGGAAAGACACAGGGGTCCTGTCCTTTGTGGTGAGAAGCCAGGTCAGTTGCATACAGTTTTCAGAGGGGGCTAGGTCTGAAAGTGCTGGCATTTGTCCAACAGACTGCTTGAATCCCCCATCTCACTGTCAAAATCCACCACAGAGATCTATTGGTTTTTCCCATCTGCCAAAGTGATCAGGGATACACCTTGGCTTGGATGATTGCCACAGATTGGGGTATATGCACAGAGGGCCTCTGGAGCAAGGAGGGCAACACAGAAACCCTCAGGCCATAAAGCTCAGTGAGGAAGAAGTAACAGGGCATACGGAGAGGCATACTGTAGATACTTAGAGCAGCTGGAGTGAATACAACCTGAGGATAGACACTAATGACCAATAACACACAGCAGGAAAGGCAGGGCAGGATTCAGCATTCACACACAAAAATTTTGGTATGGAAACAAAATAAGTCTTAGTAGTGACTCATTATCCCTTACTCATATCTGGTGAATTCCAATGCTACAGACTATGGAAAGAAAACACTTATTCAAACACAGAGAGAAATTTTTTGTGCTCCTTTCTCTTCCTCTTCATCAGTTTCCTGAAGCTTGAGTTGTTTATTTCTTTTTTTCTTTTATTTCCTTATTTTGGCTTTGTTTTTTTCTTTTTTTCTTCATTTTATTATTTGTACCTTTCTGTAGCTTTCTTAATTCCATTAATTTTCTTTTATTCTATAATAAGCATGCTTATCTCATTTTCTTCTACTTTTTCCAATTGTCCTTTTCTTTATTTTTAAAATTTTATTTCTTTCATTTTCTCCTTCCCTATTATATCTTTGGGGCTTAACCTGTCTAAGTCTCAGGTTTTTCATCTGAAAAATGAAAATGATGCTTATAATTAAGCATTAAATAAGACTGGCACATAAATCAATGGTCCATAACAAATTTACACTGTATTGATTATTATTTTCTCCTTATGCCCATCCTTGTCTCTTACAGCATTTACCCACTACTCTTTCCCTTTTCTGTCCTTCTAATAACTAACATTTACAGGGTGCTATATGATGTAGGTCTTCATCAAGTACTATATATATTGACTCATTTATCTTACAACAACCTTGTGACATGGGTAGGATTATGAAGCCCATATTATGGCTAGGGGAATTAAGGCATATTAATTGATTTATTTAGGCTCATACTGTCAAAAGTATCTGAACCAAGATTTGTATCAGACAGCCAGGAAACCATACTTTGTTACTCCCCTTACAAACAAACAGAATGAAGAATTCACAGCTTTAAAAAGTCAGACATCCCAAAAGGTCTTTTCTGTATTACATAGCAGCATCATGATAGCGGTCAGGGCGTGGGTGTGCCATGTCATTAACTTTGTTGTGAACAATCTTTTTCTCTGAACAAATCCCAGAGGCTATAATCCTGCTTTGAATTCTTCTTCATCCAACCCAACAATTTCCTCAAACTTGAAGCCAACCTGAGCTGAGAGGGAAGAATGAAATTATCTTTTTGGAATGGAAGCGTTGGTTTTTAACCATGACTGTCACAATATTAGAGCAGCAAAGTCTTGGCAAATGTTGGTTGGTTGGTGGTTTCTTAGAGGTGCTGTGACACCAGAAGGGGGGTTTTAGAACATGGACCAATCTTTCCTGCTTGTTTTGTTTCTTTGTTTGGAAGAAGCTACCAGTATACATTGCTATTTTAATCTAGATGGAACTGAGCTGTCTTCATAATTCTGGATTGTAGTCAAAGTCCAGCCAGAAGACAGGAATCTCACTGGTTAACTGAATAAGAAAATTCTAATACAGAGAACTGTAAAGGAGTGGAATATAGTTAACTACTGAAAAGGGTTTTAAAAAGAAAAAGACTCTAAAAGTCCCAGGAGTAACAGGAGCGAAAGCAACAGGAGCAGTCAGTCTCTCAAGGCTGAGGAAGGTTTGACAAGAACGAGCAATGGACCAAAGGCTCCTTCCCCAAAGGTAAAGTTCAGTCTTTCCTGAAGAGGGTGTGACTTCTACAAAACTGAACATGTAGCTGCCAGGGAAGGAACAGATCATCAGAGGACAAAAGCTGCAATGGCCTCTGTGTGTGGTTGACAGTTGTTGGGTTTGGGAGGGCAGATGCTGCTCAGAGTGCTGATAGTGATTGAGTAGAGCCTCAGGACTCCTTGGGGCCGGTCTTCCCAGGGTACTCAGCTCCTGTAGCAATAATGGAAGATGAGAACCTGGAAGGGAACATCTTTCTGTGCCTCTAACCTTACAGGATTATTCCAATGTTCTCTTCTGACAAAGTTCAACATGCTGCCAGCTGGCAAAGGGAAATGTTTACAAAGTCCATCAGTGATGTCACAAAGAAGTACAAGGAATGAGAGATTTGCAGCAGAGAGACAATAAACCAATACACAGCTATACACAGTATTTTTGGCAGCAGCACTCCATGACACTTACTCAGTTTGAGGATATGCCTTTCTGTTTCCATCCCTCTTTAGAAGTAATTAAGAAGCCCAATAGTTTTGTGGAGTGTGTTCTTATTTCTTTATCTAGCACCACTGCATTTAAATCTTACAATGGAGTGTCTGTGAATCTGCATCCAACTGACACTTTAGGGAGACACCCTATGAATTCTATGAAGCAAAGTCTTTGTTTCATTCCATATGATATTGCTAATGCTTATTAAATGCTCTACAAACAGGAAACACTCATAAAATATTTATTGAACAAATGAATGGGTGTAGTCCTAATTGGCTTATATTGTGGAATATCCTATGCTATACCATTGAGTAGCTCCGGAGACTACACCTATGCCAATGCGAAAACCAATGAATAAAGTGTTGGTTGATGGTGTAGGATGAGGAATTTTCAGGTTTATAGGCCAGGGCCTCCTGAATGAGTAGTTGCCGAATGTCCCTTGTTTACACAGCAGATATCACCTAGCAGTGCTTCCTGAACCTGGGTCATGGATACTATTTCCTGAGCCCTCTGGCTGACCTGAACTGAAACACTGCTGCCCAAGAAAAATCTTCCATGATCACACTGTCTGAATTGTTCTCTTCATCCTATCCCTCAAGTTATTTTTTATCATGGTGACCTCCAAACTTTGCTACCCACCAAAATTCCAATTAATTGAGACAGTGTAGCACTAGCAGGAATCTGTACATAACAGTCAAGTGATTTTTGATAAAGGTGGCAAAATAGGTCAATAGGGAAAGGAAATTTATTTCAACAAATGCTACTGAATATCCATATGCAAAAAGATCATACACAAATGGGTGAGATCATACCTCATGTCATACACAGAGTGAACTCAACTGGATCACAAACCTAAATGCGAGAGCTGAAAATACATAACTTTTGGGTGAAAACATGGAAGAAAATTATTGTGACTTTGGGTTAGGCAGAACTTTTAGATATGGTACCAAAAGCACAAACTATAAAAGAGAACAATTGATAAATGTAACTTAATCAAAGTTAAAACCTTTTGTTCTTAAAAAAGATACTGTTAAGAAAATGAACAGACAAGCCATAGACTGGGAGAAAATATTTCAAACATATATACCTTCTTAAAGACCTACCCAGTATATATAAAGAACTCCTACAATGCAAAAAAAAAAAAAAAAAAAAAAAAAAAAAAAAAAAAAAAAAAAAAAAAAAAAAGAATAGATCTATTAAAAATGGGCAAAAACTATGAGTAGACATTCTACCATTAAGGCATGTGGATAACTAGGATGCATACAAAAAATTTCTGAACATCAGTAGGTGCTAGGGGAATGCCAATCTGAACAATGAGACACCACTTCACATGCACTAGAATGGTGATGATCCCTAGACAGACAATCATGACAATTGGTGGGGATATGGAGAAGTTCTTCATACATTCCTACTAGGAATGTAGAATAGTGCACTTTGGAAAACAGTTGGGTAGTTTCTGAAAAGGCTAAACATAAAGTTACCATAAGACTCAGCAAATCAATTCTTAAACCCCCATTGCAATCAAAATGAAATTATGTCCATACAAGGATTTGTACAGTATACGAATAGTCAGAGCAACATTATTTACCAAAAAATGGAGACAATTTTGTTATCAGTCAAGTAGTAAATGGATAGGCAACATATAGTGTATCTATGCAATAGAACCACGAATTAAACAGTAAAGAGGCATGAATGAAGTGCTGTTACATATTAAACCATGCGTGAACCTCAAAAACATGTTAAGTAAAAGGAAATGTCAGGCACAAAAATGACATGGTGTATGATTTCACTTATATGCAATGTCCAGAAAAGATAATCCTACTGATAAATCAAATGGATTAGAAGTTAGTTGAGGCTAAGAGTGGGAACAAGGATTAGCTGCAAATGAAAACAATGGATGTTTTGAGTTTGTAGTAAAATGTCTTAAAACTGGATTGTGGTGATGGTATAGATACACTAAAATAATTTAATTATATAGAATATAGAATAAAATGGATGGCATTTATGACATACAAACTCAACTCTCTTCCTCACATTAAAATGGCACTGTAAACCAAAGGAGCTGGCTATGCAAAGGGTTAAAAGGTTGGAGCTTTTATGCACAAGTTTACTTGTTACTACATAGATAGAAATCAATTAGCAATGGCATCACTATAAGAGGTTTGCCTACTACTGTGTGTCTACTTTCTTGGAACAAATTAGTGAACAATACCATCTTGGCCTCTGTCCTCTTCAGAACTTACAATTCACTGTAAGAGATAGACATTAACTAATCATAAAGATGTTGGCCATCTTTGCATGCTAAAAAATAAGAACCATCTGCTTTCTGATGCTCACCACCAAGCCTTTATGTAGAGTTATTTATTTATGTATTTTTCTTGTATACTCCCTGGGGAGAACCAAAGCTTCCTAGTAATACAAGATCTGGGGCCCAATGCAGACTCCCAGAAACACAATCTTATTTACACACTTTACCTAGGCATGGAGGCTGGCTCTCTTAGTTCATATTCTTCCAAGCAGATGGTCAAAAGGAGAGTCTAGTGCCAACAGTTTATTTGGACAAACACCCAAATGGCATTAAGTAGTGTATCAGTCAGTACTCACTATAGAAACAAATATAAGATATATAAATATATGAAGATTTACAAGGCAGGCTTCCAATGGCCGCCTGAGAGTTAGGGCTGGAAGAGTGCCAAAGGGCTCTCTACATGTTGGAGATACAAAGGATCCAGCTGAAGGTCAAAGGCCTGGATCTCACTGATGAGTCCCATGCAAGTCTGTATCAGGAGGCCAAAGTGTTTGCAATAGAAAGCTGAATGGTCTGCAATAGAAAGCTGAAGGATCTTTGCTGGAAGGCTGAGAAATGTGTGCTGGAAGCCAGGAGACAGACATCCAAGAGGAGGGCGAAGACTGGGGCTCTTCCAAAGAAACAGAAGAAAGACTTTCTTCTTTGTTCCCCTATTTATTCCTTTTAGGATACAAACCGATTGGTGCTACTCACACTGAGTGGGCCTTCTGTCTTCAGCAAATCCATTTTACTACACCCAGAACTGTGCTAACCTAATCAAGTGCATTTCTTACTCAAGTTGACACAACAGTTAACTTACAGGCAGTAAGATAGAAAATAAACAAATAAAATTTAAAAAGTTATTAAGTCAGATATCACTGGGGACAACTGGAGCTCTGGATTGGCCAGTTTCCTGTTGCTGGGACAAAACACCTGACAGACACAATTTAAAGATGAAATGATTTATTTGCCTCATGGTTCCCAGAAGTTTCAGTCCATGATTGGTTCCAAAGAAGAAATAACATGGCAGGGGAAGAGTTCTAGCAAGAGGTGTATCTTGCAGGCGTGTCTCCAGCAACTCATCTCCTCCAACTGGACCTCACCTTCTGACAGCACATTTCTCTATGAACATCAGTGGATTACTCCCCTAGCAAATATAGTGCCCCTGTGATCCAGTCTGCTCTCCACAAGTCTCTCTCTCTCTTTTTTTTTTTTTTTTTTTTGCGGCACCGGGGATCGAACTCACAACCTGGCGCCTGCCTGACAGGCGCGTAAGCAGCTGAGCCAAACTCCCGGCCCTAGTTTTTTGAGTCAGGGTCGCACTATGTAGTCCAGAAGTCTGTTAATCCAGTTAAGTTGATAATTAAGATTAACCGGCACAACCTCACTCCACTGGGAAACCTAACAGGCAAGGACTGTGTAAAACAAGCTTAGAGAATTGTCCCAACTGAGAAGCAAATAAGCTGGAATGTTTTCTACTGTTTTTGGCTGAGGACTTACTTTTGGAGGCATTCATTCTCCTCCACTTTAGATTTGCCAAGAGTGTTGCCTTGACTGGAGAGGTGGTGTGGGTAAGGGATAAAGAATTGCAGGTGTTTTTAATAAGCAGCCTTCCATAGCGTGCACCCAAAGAAACATTTTCTGAGAAGTTAAGGGACTATACTGTGGTGGGGAAAAGACATCTAGCTTGCCCCTAAAGGACAGTGTACAGCCCTGTGTAGTGGCTCTGTGAAGATAACCTTGGTGGACTGAGGTGTTCCGCTCCAGGAAATTTCTGGTGAATCGCAGATAAATGGTTTTGCTTCCAAGGGGCCAAGTCAGTAGCTGGCAGCATGCAGAAAAAGCAAATTGAATTAAATGAAAATGACATTTCATTTACCTTGCCATCCACTCTGATGGCCTCCTACTGGCCCTCTGAAAACAAAACAAACAAACAAACAAAAACAACCAGTGACCACTGACCCAGACCACAGCTTTTAAGATATTGTGACTTTGTAGATACAGCCCTAAGTTTTTTGGGGTGTTTGTGATTATATATGTGTAGTGTATGGGAGGGCAGTAAAATAAGTACTTTGGGGACACACTGAGAGCCCACGACCCAGTCTACCAATAGGCAGTTACTAAGCAGAGCTGAATGATCTAAGTCAGCCAAGCTGTCCTCTCATTTCAGTGTGGCAATCTTCCCAGTTAAAGTCTATAGTGGCAAATCAAATATTCTATTACATTATTTTCCAATTTCAGGCATTTCCCCAGCTGGACTCTCAAGTGGTATATTTTCCAAAGTTCAGTAACATTGTCCTGCTCACCATCTGCCTTGATGGCCTGACATATTGAATACTGACTCTGGGACCCACACGTGTGGCCCAATGCTTCCATCCTACCACTGTTGGATGGTACTCAATCCACCTGAAGCAAACTCCTTCTATCCATGTGAAGGGCTTCTCCAGAATTTCTGGTATTTATTCAATATTTGCTAAGTGAATGTAGATTAGAGTCACCTAAGAAATTTCAATCTTTCCCATTCTCTGTTGAATAATATGACAATTTGGCCTTTTCCAATATGGCTATACAGCATGTGTAAGATATTGAAGGCACTTACAAGCACATTTTAGTACCAATTTGATCTGATTAGGTGTGTTGTCAGTGACAGGGCCCTGAATTCTAAGCAGGTGCTTTGTTTTTCTTTCTCCCTGCTGTTCCAGCTCTCCTGTGAATCATTATCTAAATTTTAGGGAACCAAATTTAAGAATAATTCATGTTCTTTAAAGGGAGCAACACAGAAGAGGCACAGCTGGAGCCAGAATTCTGCAGCTCTCTTAGGAGCTAGTCTGGAATAGCTGAAAAGGAATCAAGCCAAATATTCCACACCCGTTAGCCAGTGTGATGAAAAGTAATTAGCATTTAGCACAACCATGGCAACCTTTAAATTTAAACAAGCCCCTGATTCCAGCTTCTTGTAAACTTCTCATTTCCAGCTCTTCTTGACAGCGATGACACTAATTGGTGACACAACTCATTTCCATTAGTTCCTATCATCCCACTTCCTGCCACCCCATGATTTAATACTGAAGGGATGTATCTGTGCATGCAGCTGGAAGAAGGAGAGGGTCAAAAATGTGGAATGAAGGTGTCTCTTAGGTAGTCATCTTGGAGGATACAATACAGAACTCAGGATACTGAGTGCCATCTGGACCTACATAGGCCTAAGCATCTTATGATTGAGTAGGCTTCTAATGGACTGGTCAGGTTGAAAAGATGTGGTTGAGAATAGGTTAAAATCACTAACTAGAGCAATTTTTACACTGGTGAACAAAGTGTGGTGGTTGTTTATTGCTAAATCAGGACATCTTAATGGTAAAAGGCTGGAATGCTCACTTAGTGCATTCTCCTTCTCAACAGAGGAACCAATTCTGCTATTCCCAGGTCAAGAGGTTGGTTGCTGCTTCTGCCTTAAACCGAGAGTGTAAGCTCAGCTCCTGCCAGTGTCAAGGAAGGAAGAGCAAGGAATGAAATGAAGCGAAGTGTGAAACAGTAGAGAGTAGTGGGGTCAGAGGAAAAACTGAAAAACAAACGTTCCAGCTACGCTGCTTCACTCAGTTGTTGAAAATGCAAAATGAGTGAGGCACTGTTTGTGTGCGTGTGTGTGTGTGTGTATGACGAGATAAACATTCAATGCTTTTAAACGCCAAAATTTAAGAAAAAACAGAATGAAAAACAATATCTCTGCAAGTGATAGTCCACAGCTCCCCAATTTGCAGCCCTGGTTTATGCAGACTGTAGGGAGAACACCTCGCAGAGCCATTCAACGGATAGAACGTCTTCTTTCATGTAACCATCTCATTTCAAGTGCTGTGCATTATTACTTCCACTCATTTTTTTTTTAACTCATCCAACAAACTGTTATTAAAGCACTCTTCTCAGCCAAGGTTTAGAAGGGATCCCTTGGGATGACTCAGGGAATACAAGGTTTTTCATGGAAGTTCATTTTACCTGTCAAAGAACAACTCTGTCTCTGCTCCAGAGCCTTCTTTTCTGCATTAAATACCTCCATTCTCTACCACCTTCCATAAAATGTCAGGATTTTTCTTTTTATTTTCAGCTTGTTAGTATCTTTCTCAAAAATGTGGTCTAAGAACTATAAACTATTAGTTATAAAACTCCATTTTGAACGTTTCAATTCATAAATTTTGTTAAATAATTTGCCGAGCATATGTAAATGCATCACTGTTCAATATATGTACCACCCCTTTATGGTTTATCTGGGTTTTGGTGTAGACACATATCTTCATTTCTTAGAATCCTGAGATATAAAGTGCTCTGTGGATATCTCTGCACCTGGCAACTACAATTTCTTTTCATATTCTTCATAATTTAATGAAACACAGTACATGCATAGCCAGGCTTACTTGCTTTTCTTGGGCATGTATTTCCAAAGGTCACAGATTTCATGCTGAAGTGCTACATAATATAAGCATTTTCAGGAGCACTTGAGGAAAATAACATTAACTGCCTGAGACTCTAATTGGCCTTATGACAGTAGTCAGACCAGTGGCTGGGAAAAGGCACCCCAGAACAGCTGTCAAATACATACCCTGGCAGAAAGGCATCAATGACAAGAGCCCTTCCTGCACAGAACTGACATTTGAGAGGCTCATATAGACCCAGCAATCAGAAAAATCTCCCTCCATGTAATGATTTTTCAAATCTGCTTAACTTAAAATGCTTTCTGTGGAGCATGCAAAACATGGCACATTTTAGTTCTGGCTGCAATAAGCTGCACATGGAGTAGCTAAACCCCTAAACTACTAGTCATTAGTTGAGTGCTTAGGAATGTACACAATGATGAGACCACAATTATGTTATTTATTCAGCCTTTGCTAGATGCATATTTTTGTAATTAGAGATGATTTGGGGAGGACCAAATGAAAACCACCAACCTTGATCTGCCAAGAATAACAAGCATTGGCAATTATGTAAGTATCTTCAAATGATTATCCTGTTTCTTTCCTTTCTGAACATTCATCAGTAATTGGGTATCAACTCTGTCTGTTTCCTCTCTTGATTATATAAGATGAAAAAGTGTATGACCATAAGATCTGCAGATACTGGTAGCCAGTAATTTCAGTGTGAGGTTTGTGTAGCTAAGAGAAAACCACATCAAGAATTGGGAGGTTCGGTATGTCCTAGAATCCTACCGCTTAATATTGGCCAAGTAATTAAACCATCAAAATAATTTACAGGGAAATTCAAATGCACATATAGAAGTAAACTGAAAATAAGAACTGTGCAAAAGCATTGAGATACAATCATTATTATTTCCCTAAACCCCCAATCTAAAATCTTAAACAGTTACAACCTGCTCCCAACATATTGTTCTCCTCAGAACTACAAGAGCAGCTATGCAAAGCCATTTCTACTTCTGTTTCCACCTCCACCCCTACCCCTGCCTGCTCTCCCCCACAGATGCCCAAATACAGATCAATGGGCTAAGTTGAGCCCACAGAGATATTGTATTTGACTCACGAAGTCTGTTTTTGTTTCTAACTTGCCTTACTAGTCAATATTTTATACACAAGCTATTTCATATGGATATTTCCATTTGTTAATTCTACATCAAAATCTAAATATACTACTTCTCTTGAAAACCAGGCAAACGTAGCAATGTTGGCTTGGATTCCCTACAGCTGCAATGGCTGGAATGGAGCAACAGCTTCCCCAGCGTTGCATGCTCTCTCTCCCCCTGGTGCCCACCTAGCTCACTCCCTCAGCTATGCTTCTGACATTTGACTTTCAATTTCAATTCCAGTGTCTTTGCCCCTGTTTTACGTGGGAGAGGGGGAGATAATCTAAAACAGTGGTAGCAAACGTATAGCATGCGTGTTGTTTTTGTTTTCAGACAAAAGATGTTAATGTCTGAGTTGTTTTTTCTAAATTAAAACCTCAGTATTCATGATTAATTGTAGTGTTGGCACTTTGCAATAAATAATTGGGTTTTTTGGTTGCAGTTTGGGCACTTATCTCTAAAAGATTTGCCATCACTGCTCTAAACTATCAAAAAGGGTGAATCCAAGGATAATCAAGAGAGGCAGGGAGATGTGGTAGCCAACATCCTGGACATTAAGAAATAAAAACAGTTATATCCAACAGTTACTATGAGAAGTAATAGAGAAAAATAGTTAAATGTGCAAGCAAAATACAAAGCAGTATCAGACCATGGATTCAACACTAACTAGCTTAGGAGAATTACTTAAACTTTGTGGATTTCTGTTTTCTTGTCTGCAATATGCGATATTAGTCACCTCTCCTCTTGTTGCATACAATATCTAACACCCATAACTTAAAGGAGGAGTGGTTTATTTTCTAAAATTTTATTTAATTTAATTTATTTATTTATTTATTTATTTATTTTTTTTTTTGTGGCACCAGGGATTGAACTCACAACCTCGCACCTGCCAGGGCAGGCGCTTAAGGCACTGAGCCAAACTCCCGGCCCTCTTAAATTTTATTTTAAAGAGAACAAAACAAAACAAAACAGAACAGAAGAAAGCAGATCAGGACAAAACAATGCAAGCAACACAGGATTTTAAAACAAAACAACAGGGAATCAACAGTGGCTACCATAATGTCTCTTGTTTCCTTCAAAATAGTTGTCCATATCTTCACACAAAATGCATTCAAACAAAACACAATAGTATAAAACCAATAAAAACAAAAGAATGAAAGCACTACAGGCCTTCAAAACTAGACAATAGGAAAATCAACAATAGCTACCATAATGTCTCCTGTTCTCTTCAAAGTAACTGTCCACACTTTCACATATATTGAAATCAAATAATACAGAACAGACTAAGAACAATCAAAACAAAGGATAAGAGCATCATTGGACTTCACAACAAGATGATAGGTAATTAGCTATGGCTACCATAATGTCTCTTTTTCCCCAAAGTAGCTGTTCATACCATCACATGTAATAAAATCAATTCTTGTAAACTCTTTAGGAGAAGTTCTAGGCTTGTATAAGCCTATACATGTACATCTATCCTTTCTGCATTAGAGGGAAAGACAAAACAAAACATAACAAATTACAAGAAAAACAAGAAACAAAAGAGCCTAATAAATAGCAATAACAAAGAGCCCAAGACAATAACAATACAGGCTTGCAAAACAAGGTGGTAGGAACATAACTAAGGTGGTTATCTTGCATAGTTATCTTCAGAAGAGTTATTCAGATTGCCAGATATAGACTTGCAAAATTCATCTAATCTTATGAATGTTAACTGTTTCGTTCCAAGAACTAATAGAATTAGTAATACAATCCTCTTAGCTATCTTAAGTGTATATGTACAAATTTATATCTTTTCTCTTTTCTCTTCCTTCTTTTATCCTTTTCCCTATCTGATTTATTTTTTCCCCTTTGGGCATTTCGTTACCCTTCAACAATATTCACACATACTAAGGAGGAGTGGTTTAATATGGTTTATGATTTAAAGGGACTGAGTCCATTATAAACTAGCTCCAAAGCAAAAGCATCATGGCAGAAGGATGTGGCAGAGTACAATACATCCTTCTAGGTTACGCCCCAAGTGACCTGCTTCTTTCCATCAGGTCCCACCTCCTAACAGCATATTTAGCTATGAACTCATCATGGGTTAATCCACCAGTGATTAGTGCACCCCCATGATCGAATCACCTCTTTAAAACTCCACCTCTAAACAGTAAACTTTCAAGGGTCATAAATAGAAGTTTGGTGGTTAATGAAAGTTGTTTTTAGAATCAACTACATAGTTTTTTTTAAGTGTGCATTATTTACCAGAGACTATTCTAAACACTGGTAATACAATAGTAATCCAGACAAAGTTTATTCCTATGGTTTACTTTAAAGGAATCCATGTTAAGTACTTAGAACAATGCATGACACATAATAAATACTCAATACATATGAGCTATTATTTTTCCATTATTTATAATATCTCCTCAAAAGTGACTACTTAAATCAGAAATGATGGATCTGTTTAAACTTGCCTTTTATTTCCTGGTAATTACCCAAATAAATTTCAGCATAAATCCTGAGGCTTGTCCAGGCTTAAAAGAAAGGAACATAGTGGTTGATTATTGGTATTTGCAAGGGCCTGATCAACCTACAAAGAAGTCTAAAGTTTTTGCCAGCCTGGTTTAAAGAATATCTAATTTCTGTGAAATACGCCTTATTTCTGACCCTCCTATTTGGTCTCAATCTTTCTGAGACTTCTTCAGGGAGATACAAATCATCATATCCGAGTTTTTCTCTTTTCAGCAAGCATCTCAGAAGGGTAGTCATGTTCTACTGTTGCAGATGCACTAAGAACATGCAAAACTCAAAGGGCTATGCCTGCCATTAGGAAGGGTTTGAAGGTACCCACTCCAGTAACCTGCTGTCAAGATGACCCTCTCAACTACAGACTCAACTCAGAGGAACTGAAATGCCTGCCTACTGAGGATACTTTTCTCCTCAATAAAACATCTAAAAGAAAACAAAGAAAGACGGACTTCAAAAATTAACCACGCAACACCAAAGCCAGCCCCTGGAAATCCCTGAGGTTAAAGTTCTTCTGGCAATGTCTTTGTCACCAAATCTCCACCTTGGCGCTCCCAAACATCTTTTCTCACATAGTTCTAGGTCAGACCAAGGGGGAAAGACCCACAAATTCTATCCTTCAGAAAAACCCTAATGTTCACTCTTTTCAAACTCACTGAATGTGAAGTGAAGCTTTTCTTAACAGCATGAATGTCAACCTACACTCCAATTTACACATTCTATTGTGGTCCAGAGAATCCATCTACACTGTTCCTATTCAGGCAAAGCAAACTTACATTGTGCCGAGGTCAGTGGACTTTAATGTAATGCGATGTGAATATCCTGTGGGTTCGCCTTGGTTTCTCACACGGCACTCTGAGCTTTTCTTTTAGAGAATTTCTCATGGTATATTTATTTACTTGTACAGCTACTAGTTAATATCAATCTCCTTGATCAGACCATAAGCATCTTGAGGACTCAAACTGAGGCTGTTTGTCACCACTTGATCCCCATACTCCAGCTCAGGAGGCAGTCAACTTCTTCTGCCAGATAGCAAATATTTTTGGCTCTGTGGATCCACCCCCCTCCTGACAATCTGGCCCTTCCATTGCAGTGTGACAGCAGCAACGATTACTGTGTAAACAAATGGGCACAGCTGCCTTCCAGTAAAGCTTTATTTACAACAGCGGTAATGGGTTGGGCTTGGCTGGTACCTTGTCAACCACTGATCTAGCACAATAAATCATTAACAAGTCTACATTAAGTATAAAAATAGGAATTTTTCATCTCATTGCTGAATCTCAGCAGAACAAAGGACAAGACAAAGTTGTGGTGATGAGCTAGGATGGTGTGTAGGGTGGGTAGGTGTCGAAGGGGCAGGAGGAGTTGTAGGCAAGAGATGGCCCATTTCTTGGTCTGGGTGCTGATTAGGTAGTGAATTTACCTTGTGAAATTTCATCACAATGGACACTCAAATTTGAATTATTTTCTGTATGTATTTTATGTGTTGAAGTAGACAAGTTAAGAAACAAATACTTAAATAAAGCAAATTAGCACTAAAGAGAAAAAGCAGGGCATTGCTGCCCCCTAGATTCGTGCTTTCTTCATGACGGGTATAACAACAAAAAGTGCCTTAACCTGCTCTGAGTGTAGGCAATCAGCTGTTCATCCACTGGCAGACTTGAGTGAAAGCACAGCTCACCTCTCAGTTCCATGGAGAAAGTTAGCATATTGACCGAAGTGACCTTTGAAATCAAAAAGACTTGTATTCTTCAACCTCTCTGATCCTTCATTGTTGCATCTCTAAAATAATCATTTCTGCCCTGCAACCTTCCTGTGAGGGTTGAACTATGTAATGCACATAATACGTCTGGAACAGTGCCTGGCATTAACATCCATGAACAGTGCTCAAGGAATGTCATCTAATAGTATCCATAGAAACTCACAGCGGAAAGGTGGTACGTGGATGTGTTCCTCAGCCTTTCTTCTGCTTTCTCCACTCTTCTCCAGGCCTTAGGGTTTGCCAGCAGCAAGGAATTAATGCCTCCTGTGCCTTTTCTGGCTTGCAGTGGTGTGAGGTCAGAGGTAGGAGAAAGAGTGAGGTCAGGGTAATTATTCCCGCAGGTCTTCCCAGCAGCAACGCTTAATGAAAGGAATGTGAGTGGCGCTTTTCACACAGCGCCTTGAGGTGCAGTGCCCCTAGGCACCCCTTTTCTTTTCTCCTTAGCCCAACAAGTGGCAACTGCTCTTGCTGCTGATAGCCAGGGGGCACTGCAGTATTCCTGTCTTTGACCTTCCCTGTGCCCACGCCTTTGTCCTCTGCCACCAGGACTCTGCCACTTCAGTTCCGGGCTTTGTCCCACGTGGCACTCAAGTTCATAGGGTTGAAGAATTCTTACATTAAAAAGTGAATTTGACTACAGACAAGGCAGAAAAATGTCTGGCAGGACCCTGCTGTGATTTGTTTTGACTCACACAGAAGACTTGAAAAAACAAGGGGTATTTTTCTCCTAGACCCAGTACACAGAAGTCATAAGGCTTTATTTTCTAAAACTGGACTTTCAGCCTGAGTTCTTGTTTCAGGATAAAACAGCCATTAGTGACTGATCTAGAAGTACAGGTTTTCTGTTAGATGGTCCTGGATGTGGGCTCTGCTGGGAGCCCTTTGAGAGAGTTTCTAGAGAGTCTAGGAGCTCGCCTCGTTCCCAAGACCAAGACTTCTGTGAAGAAGCAATGAATGTCAAAGGCCTGAAACATCAGAGTCTAGGGATTTTGGAACCTTGGTGGAGAGTTCACACCACAAACGTGTTGAAGAAAGGTCTGAGGTGCTTGCCCTCTTTGAACGCATATATAGGCTTGGAGGCCTTTTCAGTTAGTATTATTGACCCTACATGAGCTCCCCTCAGAATTCTTTATAATCCCAAGTAAAGTAGAAGTGTCCCCTAAAACATAGCTGGTTATATCCAGCTCTTTTCCAGTGATTCTGATTTTATGAAGTTATTTTTTTAGCAGACCCAGTGATGCTGATGTGAACAGTCCTTTGAGCACAGTGGGGCAGAAGTTATAATTAAGCCTTATTTTACTAACAAGAAAACAGAACCTCTGAGAGTCCAAACTTCTCTACCTCCAGGCTGATGCTGTATCACTTGAGCAAGAAAAATTGGACAATTTGCCATTTCTTGTACCTAGGGCACATCTACACGCATCATAGAAGCACAATTCTTATTCTATTCTGGAGAATCCTGACCAAATCTAAATGTTTACAAAATTCCAAGAACTGAGTGGTGTTCTTCTCTTTCTTTGCAATCTAGTAAGCTGGAACACTGAAGCTGGCAAACCACCTTGGCTCAGATGTTCATTACGGAAGGCTGTTCTGGGACACAATCTATGAAATTGCTACACAAAACCAAGAAATGTTCCACATCCTACTATTAGGGCTAAGTTTGGAAAACCAAGTCAAACAATCAAGTTAGATGCTTACAAAGTCAGCAAAAAATGTCTACATAATTAATCTTCATCATCACAATTCGATCACACCATCAATGTCAAATATACCTGGAGAATGAATGTAAATTACAGGTACAAATCAGTTTATGTATTTAGTAGCAATTCCATTTGCCTACACACACACACACACACACACACACACACACAATAGCTATCTGAGACTTACACAATTACTGGTCTTCAGAAAAATGTGTTTGCAAACTGAAATCTGAGAGTTAAAAAATGACAAATGAAAAGATCAAAACATCATAGCATGAGGAAATCCTTGAGTCAGTATTGGGAGAGAAGTTTTCAACATACCCTGGGAAAAGGTGAAGCTCCAACTACATTGCCTATTTTCTCTTTTTATCCTTTCTGTTGCTAACCATCAAATCCTAGCATTGTTGGAAGGAAATTTTTTGGAGGGGCATCCAGATAAAGAATGAGGCATCAGTCTTGCTTCAACTCCAAATTGCTTGGAAATTCTTTCTCCTTTGAAATGTCTCCCTGAGTGTCCCTAGGACTTACTGTCTGAAGAGCACCTGGAAATAACACCAAGCTTTGAGAGCCAAGGAATGTGTCTCAGGAAGCTTTAACTGTGAGGGTGCTCTCTGTACAGTGCTGTATCTTTCTCCCAAATTCACTGCCAATGCTTTCTGTCTCTCTGCCTATATTCAGGCAGTTGGAAGAGACAGGCTTTCTCTGCTCTGCTAAATGCTTATCTTCATTTTGATCATTGTTGGCTTTGGATCTTTAATAAAAGTCACGGGTGTTGATTGGGTTCATTCTACCTATCCTCCCTTGTCCTTCCCCTGAACATCACAAGGCCTATGTGTAATGCTGTAGTCATAGTTTCACTAAGCAAAAGTTTCAGAGAAGGAGAGCTCTAGTTATTAAACTATTAAATAAAGAAGCAAAGAACATTTTTAATTGTTTAGTGCTCTTTTCTGAAAACGTTTCTCTAAAATATTTCCTCCTTCCTCTCATACTTTGTTCACTCTCATTTCTGTTTCTATAGAGAAAAAAACCCCAAATTATCAGCACCAAACGTCCCAGTGTATATCTGCAAAAATCTAAGTATTCATGGCTGCATAGGGGTAAAACCTGCATCAGGTTTCTGATATGTGCAGCCATGGCTACAATTTGGCCCTAAGTTTACTTGCAAGAAACCTGGTAGGTGAAGCAAAATGAGAAACAGATCAGATTTTGGATGAATTCATAAGTTATGCTAAAATAAGGACCAACCAATTATCTTCATCTTAAATCTAGATCTCAAATATTCAGTTTCATTGACCATCATAACTATCAAACTGCCATAACTATCAAGTATCAAATGTTAATATTTCAATATTTAGGCTTTTCTTTTGTATGTGAAAGAAATGTAACATTCCCTTGTTCTTATATTTTATGTACTCTAATATCTTTAATTTTCAACTTCTATATTTTAATCCTTGGGGTATCAGGGAAAAGCATATCTTCTTGGCTATTATAAATAGAAAAAATTCACATTTTAATTTGGAATTACAGGAAAACCAAATATATTTAGTGGAAAGGGCCTAAAACTCTGATGTTGAAAGCCCCACGTTTGTTTCCTGGCTCTCCCTTTTATTGCTCATTCACAAAACATATCAAATTTCTTAGCCTTCTTTTCTAATCAGCCATATAGGTATGAAAGCCCCAATACCTACCATGTAAGACTGATTTGAAGACTAAATATGCATTTGTGAGAAAACTTGTCAACCATAAAATGACATCCACTTCTTCTTTCATATTGTTGTAAAGGCCAAAGTTCTTTTCTAAAGACACATACAGAAAACCACAATAATAACAGGAAATCTTATTTCATGCCTACCATATGCCAGGCATTCTACTAAACAGGATTTAATTTTGTTTTTTTGGTACTGGGGATTGAACTTATGACCTCATGCTTGCCAGGCAGGCACTTATACCACTGAGCTAAATCCCTGGCCCTAAACACTATTTAAATCTATGAGCCCATTTAAACTTCACAGCAACTCTAATGTATTATTATTATTCCCATTTTTCAGATGAGAATCTGAGGCACAGGAAGGATGAATAAACTTGTCCAAAGTTACACAGTCAGCAGCTGGCGTGGTTGGGATTCAAACTCTAGCGCTCAATACGTGGGCTCTTATCACCGTATTATAGGACCATGGTACATGGCTGCAGAAGTGTTTCTGTTGGGAAAATCAATAAATTAATAAATGTGACACATATACAACAAGGATTCCATCATCAAATAAATTTAGGAAATACTAGATTCGACTAGGTTAACTCAGTGTTTTGGCTGCAGGCCTCCCCAGATCCTCTACCATGCATTGAGTCTCTTCAGATGGGATGTGGTGGGCAGCAGTCCCCGCCAAGGCAAAATGATTCAGGGAATGTTTCTTCAGCCACCTTAAAGTGCACCATAGAATCTACTTAGGCAAATGCTGATATCTGAGGTACAAGAATAGCAGTCCCTTTGAGCACTTACAAAAACAATCCTTTGAGGCATGAGAGACAAATATATAATAGATACTAACTCCATTCATATGTGATCTGTGTTTTATGCACTTCTTTCCATATTAATTGGGTAACCCAAAGTAAAGAAGTTGTAGACCTGTAATCCTCTTTATAAAAATGCATGTGGAAAGGATGCTTTTATTCTAAAGAAACTATAAGAGACGAATTTTTTCCTCCCTAGGAGGGTTGTCTGAGGCTGACATTTGGAGAAGAAAGATGCACAAAGCGGGAGCTGAGCCTTCGTGCACCTCATTGCAGTGAGAAGCTGCAGAGCACGCCGGGGCAGGGCCAAGAGCGCGCTAGGAACCAGCTGTCTGCCAGTGATTAATGACAACACAATGACCCACGCACCCCTCCCAGGCACTTCTCCACCTGGGCATCTGGAATGATCCCCAGGACATATGGAGAGAAAGGGGAAAGAGACTGGCTCCAAATCACTCACAGCCTATAATGACCTTAATAGAGACCCCAGTGTAAATGAATCCTTGCTTATTGAATCCCTGATTTTCTGCTGTTACATTACTTCAACCCCTCTCCCCAACTCACAGCCTACTCCCAGTCAGGTAGAAATTATAGGCCAGTTGTTACTACCTTAATACAGAGACTGAAATAGTGTTTAAAAATGGATCTAGACATCCTCGTTGGGTATTGCCAAAGGAAAGTGTCATTGTGAGCAACATAATTATCTCACTTTTCAGAAGTCCTATGAGCCTTATAAGCCACATTGGATGTATCCCACCAAGATATCAGCACTAGCCTCGTACCATCACTCAGCTTTATCTCATAAAATATGCTTCCCTATGTATTCAAGATACACCCACAATTATGTTAGCATATACTAGAGTAATATATCCTAATAATATTTCCAATTATGTTAGAATACATTAGAGTAAGCTGAGAATTCTAAGTCTAGAACTCCACATGGCATAGATGGTGAGAACATTCTTCTCTGTGTTTTGACCACATGATGTCATTCATCTGATTGACACAAAAAATTTAAGAAAAGGTTTGCTGTTGTTATCCTCATTTCTTCCTTCAATCGTATTAGCCTTGAAATTAACCTCAGTTCACTTTGCCAATTACTATTCATCCTCTCTGACTCACAACCATCTTAACAAAAGTAAAGTTATAGATGGAGTCCAACCTCTCAAACTGTTTCCAAAACTGATTAAAGCACTCCTTTTCCCTGCATGGTTTCTCCTCATATGGATACAGATTCGCACCCTGGATGGAATCAATGAACCGTTTTCTTTCAATACCTTGCAAGAGATCTGTGGTGTCTGTGCTAATACTGTGCCTCAGTGTCACTGTATTTACTCACATAGAAATACTGTGAGGTGAAGTACCAGGAACCAATAGCTTCTTAATTCTATTTATTTGTGGATCTATTGGTACATTACTTAATGGGTTGAAAAAAAAACTGTTATGTTAAAAAAATCTTTTATCTTTGTATAAGGATGACAGAAGCAGCATAGAGAGGAAGTAAAAGAATGAGACTGCAATGGACATTTTTGGTTAATTTGAATGTCAGTTGAAAGTAAAATTAGAAAGTAGCATTTGAGGGAAGTAGTGGAGAAGCAGAAGTAGGTAGGGAGGGCCTTCAGAAGGTCTGCAGATCCAGTGGCCCTATAAAGCCCTCCAGAGCCAGACTGTCCTTGGAATAAGTGCTGTGTTGATCAGTTATTAGCCAATGCTACCCCAGAGAAAATGACTGACTCGAAAGCTACGGTTGACTAGAAGGAGGCAACAGCTGGAGGCTTCCAGGTAACCACATATCTTGCAGCTTTCTTAAAAGAAGACCTGAAGTTTACATGCTTGCCAGGACTTACACCAGGATTACTGTCCCTTCCTCATGGTGGAACAGACATGTGATTTGAGTTAAAACAGAAGAATCTCTAATTACGAAACTCTCAACATTGGGGCCCTCATTGATGCAAACTGCTATAAATGTGAACAAATACAGATGCCAGACTAAGAGCACATTAAATCTGGCCACAAAAAGCATTTGTGGTCTCTTGGACTTACAAATAGAATTTTAAAAATCTGAACATATTTCTAAGTAGAAGAAATCTGTAGATACAGTCTGTGGATTCAGACAACATATTAATTCATATCAAATCAATAATATTCTAGGGTAAATTAACTGACACAATAACTGTTACCTTGGAAAACCAAGATCAGGAAATGGGAGACATGACAGGTAACTTATATTGATGAGGAAAGGAGGCTCTAAGCAGAAACTGACAAACACAGTCACAATGGAAGTTTCATCCCATCTCATTCAGTTTCCAGCAAATCAAGCAGACAAACTAATAAAAACATTCCAAGAGATTTGAATGAAAAGTTTATCTTAATTATTAAATTAGACACTAGCCCTACAAAAACAACCTTCAAAAGCAAAGATCAGAAGGGCAAGAAATACAGAAATCTATGACTTGTTCTCTCTCCGCCTCCCTCTCAGCTTTGTGCAGACACGTTTGTTGCCCTTACGGGCTCGCTGCAGTCATGACACACACACCACCCACTCACAGCCTCGCCTCCAGCCCGCATGTGTGCTTTCTCACCAGCACTATCTGCCCTACAACAGCTGGCTGTGCCCACATCACAGACCCGTGTACCCAGGCCAGAGGCATAAGCCCCTGGACTCACATGACACAAGTCACTTGGTTTTCATGAATTAGACACTTGCATGTCTAGGCACGTTCTGATGACTCATGAATGTTCCAGTGCCCCTGAATATGTAGCTCTGTGTGGTTTTCCTGAAGTCTGAATTTCTGAGTGTCTGACCCAATCACTGACATTTAAGTAAATTTTACAAAGGGTTCAGTACTCACCTGCCTCCTGGACAAGTTTTCTGAGTTTATAATCTGTCTCTCTTTAAGACTATAGAGAATAGCTTTCATTTTTCAATGCACATTTCTGCATTTTGTAGGACAAATTTTATGTTCTAGGAATAGTACAAATTTGGATTTTTTAAGATTTCAAAATAACACTTGTGAATATTAGTGAATCTCATTCTTTTAAAAAAAATGAGGAAAGAAGGAAGAGAAAAGGAAAAAGACATAAATTTGTGTATATATATACATAAGATAGCTAAAATGACTATACTACTAAATGTATTAGTTTTTGGAAAAGAACAGTTACTACTCATATGATTAGATCAATTTTACATGTCTATCTATATCTGTTAACCTAAACAACCCTTTCGAAGGTAACGATATGCAATATTTCAACCATTGTCAAATTCCTATCATCATGTTTTGTAAACCTATACTGTTATTGTATTGGATTTGTTGTTGTTGTTTGTTTGTCTCTTTTCCTTTTTGTTTTTCTTTTGTGTCTTTTTTTCCTCTTAAATTAAAAAAAAATGAAAGCAATGAATATATCTAGAACCCTGTGTCTAATTTTAATGAAATATTACTTCTTAAAAAAATACAAATAGATCCTCCATAGAAAATGGACTACATTCCTTAGGTCATAAATCATAAAGAAAAACTAAAAAAATATAAAAACAGATTCCTATGGCACAGAGTACGTGCTCTTAACAATTAAAACAGGTACAAAGCCCCACTCCCATTACTAAGAATATCATTAAGGGGCCCAAAAGGCAATAGATGGTTCATACAAATTAGTATAAACAAAGGAAGCTTCAGTGAAGGAGCTATTTAAAAAGTGTGGAAAGACATAGGGCAACCACAGGAATAGTGCAGATCCCAGGATGAGTAAGACTAGAGGGGTATTATCACCAGGTCCAAAGAAGCAAGATGCCAAGAAGGTAAGCACAGGTGAGACTGCAGAAGTCACGTGAGAGGCCACTTGGAGAAGAGAAGGACCTGAGGTTAGAATATAGCCAACCTAAGGCCCTAATGAGACAGGAACACAGCACTTGCTCTAAAATAACAATACACGTTTGTAACAGCCTTCTCCAAACATTCTTACATCACATTACTTCCATTCCATGCGGTCATCACTGCCACCCCTCAACTACAAAGGCAGTCCCCTAAATTCCGGGAGTGTGGCAGCTGAGAAACCTCAGTGCTAATTCATTTTGCATTAGTGGTTAGCAGCATAAAATCTTGACTCCTGGCACTAAGAAGTAAATTACTCTTGAAGAAATATACTTAGATGCCTTGAGTTTAATTACCTTGTAATTTTGAGGTCATGTTATTACCATGAAGTTACATGATTTTGCAAATGTGTTTACAGCCTACAAAAAGCAAATGACTTTGGAAATGAATTTTGCTAAATTGGTCCTTTGTAAGTAGTTCTTTTGTTGCTTAAAAAAAAAAAAATCTTTTCTACCAGAAAATATGTAGGCTGCTCAAATATCTTTTTTTAAAAAATAAGTTAAGAATCGGAATCTTTAAAGATGTCAAGGTCACTCCAAGAAAAGTCAGAGGGTCTTCACATGGTCAGTAGGCAGGCAGCATTCAGAAAGAAGACCCCTTTATTAAAGTAAAGGGGTCAGATATAAGGAGAACGGTCTTAATAGGATTAGGGGCCAGAAGTTCACAAAAACGCTGTCATGGTTTGTCCATGGAAATTCACAAACATCTGGGATGATCTGAATATTGCCCTTCCCATAGAAGATTATTCTAGCCTGTCCAAAGTACCTTTATATAACATAAGAGAATGAAGCGAGGCTTAATTGTTCTGTACGGGGAATTGATATGTTTGCTTCCCTTCTCAACCAACAGTCTGACTTTTATAACCTTAGAATTGGTGGCAGTAGTTTTACCTCTCAAGAAGAGTTGCTGATTGTTAAGGAAGCCAACTGGTGTGACTTTCAGAGGGGATAAATGTCGTGTCCCCTGTGGCCATGGTCTCTCCCCTCTCCCTTGCTCCTGAAGGGATAGTATTATCCAAAGGTCGTTCCCTACAGGGCTTGACACTTCTCTGTCTCTCCCCAGCTGCTCTCTTTCCTTATTGTAGGAGGCTTGGGAAGGCAAGCCTGGTCTGGCTCCATTGCCCTATTGATGGCAGACATCGAACATTCCTTATCTCATGACGATTGACCCAAAGTCTTACCTTTGAGAGTTTTGGGAGATAGGAAACAGAACCATCTTCACAGATTTGCTTTATATTAAGCTGATTTGGTCTTACTGGCTTGGAGAGAGGACTTTTAAATTGGGTCAGTCTATTTAACAATAGACCCAACCACAATAATATCTAGTCGCTCACACCAATTACTGTTCCTAGGCATGTGTCTTGTATGAGGCCCTAATGGGGAAAATGGGTCTCTGGTCCAAGGCAGAATTTGTGTGTTCCTTATGAGTTTACCATCAATTAACAATTGATCATTCTCTGACTGAAATGACCAGAAGGGATTCTAGGATTGCAAACTTTGGTATTTTCAGTGTTTCAATGACCTTTTAAGACAGTAAATTCTGCTTTTAAAATGACATTAAGTACTTTTTAAAAAAGTTCTTAAATGTTTAAAAATAACATTATGAGATCCAAATGTTGCCAAATAATAATTAAGAATAAATATTTTACAAATATTGCTTTATTTACTTTTTGTCTTCATCCGAGAAGCTGCAAGCAATCAGCACACATATTCAATACTGGAACCAAAGTGGCATGACATATTTAGCAGCCTAATGTTTTATTAAAGTTAAACCAGCTGGTGGAGATTTGGTAACTGAAGCTATATCTCAACTTGCTGTAAAGTCTGTGCCATTGCATTGTACCAGAGGCTAAAAGTCATCCGGTGAATTCAGGCTATGAGCAGCAGTAATCTAATTCTTGTTACCCTTCAGGCTAGAATTTTATTTTGGGGGGTAAGTTTTATACATGGCTGACTATAGATTCTGTAATTTCTATGTTTCTAAAAATGAATTTCCTGGGCCAGGGATATAGCTCAGCAGCACAGTGCCTGCCTGGCAAGTGTGAGGTACTGGGGTTTGATTCCGAGTACAAAAAAAAAAAAAAAAAAAAAAAAAAAAAAAAAAAAAAAAAAAAAAAAAAAAAAAAAAAAAAAAAAAAAAAAAAAAAAAAAAAAAAAAAAAACAATACAAATAAGATTATGTCCTGCTGAAGAAAAAAATGCAAATTCATCAAACTTCTAATTTTGTTGTAAGTGATGATATTAAGGTCCTCAGGAATACCAAAGACAAATCAGAATGCAGAATGATAGAGATAATGGTGAAACCCAGTCCCTCAAGGACTGGAAGGTGGTACACCAGCAGTAGGAAAAGCTATCACAAGAATGTGAAATGTCTTTTTCCCTCAAGTGGAGCCCATTTTAAGACAGTTATACATGTAATTATTAAGTTATGTAAATTGAGTATGTTTATATATGATACTATGAAATGAAAGAGCAAAAGCAGAGAACTTTACCTAGCTAGTTAATTTTAGTAGTTAATGAATGGGTTAGTAGTTAATGAATACTTTCAAAAGAGGGAATATTTATACTGTCTTATGGATTAAAGATTGCTAGATAGAGAGCAGATATATTAGTCAGCTTTCCTATTGCTGGAACACGATATCAGACACCAACAACTTAAAGGAGGAGTAAGGTTTAATTTGGCTCATGTTTTTAGGGGATTCAGTCCATGGATAGCTGGCTCTGAGGAAGGAATACATTGGCAGAAGAGCTGCTTAGTTCATGGAGGCCAGGAACCAGAGCAGGAGAACAGCACTAGAGAGGAAGGAGCCAGTGAGGAAGTGACCATATGTAAATTTCAAAGCCACAGCTTCCGACTCACCCAGAAACATGCAGCAGGATGTTCCACCAATCCCCTGATCAGGTTTCAAATCCAATCAACTTGACACAGTCAAGCTTAATGGTTACAGCAAGGAACAGAAACATGTACACAAAGAATAAAATAAGGGGAGTGGAAAATATGTGTAGAAGATATCATCAGGGTACTGTATAAAAAAGTCTATAAAACTTTTTTACACATGGTCTTTTCTATGTACAGAGATTTCTATGACACTGAGCCCCTAGGAGGAGCAACACTGTGACCTCTATTACTTGTTCAGCTATATCTGACTGGGTCAAGAATGGACACCTAATCCAATATACTGGTTAAGTAACCAACCCAACTGTTTCTGGAGGAGAGATGAGACCTGAATAGGCTTGCTACAAAAAGTAGCAATAAAAGAAACCACCTGTATTATGTTTCCTGACTTGTGATGTATTAATAAAAATATTGGAAGTTACACTACAGCAGCGGGTAGCAACTGTGGCCATTGGGATGATCAAGCGTAGGGCTTAGTTTTGCGAAGCCTGGACTAAGAATTATTTATGCAATTTTAAGTCATAAAGATGGAGGAGCACGAAGTGGGACAGGAAAAGGATAAGGAAGAGGATCCAACAATCACATTGCCTTTATAGCCTTTATAGAAAATATTTACCAGTCCTGTACAATAACAGCAACTACCACCAGTATCAAGGATTTCCCCTTATGTTTTCTTTCAGGAGTATTTTTTTCTTTTTTCAGTTTTTATTTTTATTAGTACATCTTTGCAGTATGATTACATTCCTCATGGGGAACTGGCACGTGCATGTAACACACCTCAGTTGTCATCCCATTCCCCTCTACTCCCACTTCCCTCCACCTCTTGATCTCTTTACTTTCTGTAAAAGATCTGTGTTCTTATTACCAATTATCTATTTTTATTTGCTCTTTGTTTATATTTTAGGTTTCTCATATAAAAGAAACCATACAATATTTAAGCTGTATGTCTGATTTCTTTCATTTAACATTACAGTCTCAAGCGGCATTCATTTTTCTACAATGACTCAAGTTTACCCTTCTTTATGGCATTTATATATAAATACTATATTTTTCTTATCCATTCATCTGTTGATAGACAGACAGGGCCACTTCCAAGATCTGGCTATTATGAATTGTGCTACTATAAACATGACTATACATCACCATAATATGATGTCTTTAACCCTTTCAGGAAGATATCTAGAGGGGGAATAGTTGGGTAGAATGGAATTTCTATCTTTAGTTTTCTAAGATATCTATACTGATTTCCAAAGTGGTTATACCACTTTACATTCCTACCAATAATGAATAGCCTCACCAGCATTTATTATTTTATTTATTGATGATAGTAATTTTTTTCTGTCATAACATGAAATCTCAGTATTGTCTTAATTTTCATTTCTCTAATGTCCAGAGAGTTTTATGTGTTCAGGTCTGATTTTCAAGTCTTTAATCTACTTTGAAATGATTTTTGTGTATGGTGTAAGAGAAGGATTCAGTTGTTGGTTCCTGCATGAGGATATACAGTTTTCCTAGTATACTTTACTGAAGAGTGTCTTTTTTTTCTGCTGTGTGTTTTTAATACTTTGTCAAAAATTAGTTGGTCATATTTGCATAAATTTATTTCTAGGCTTTCTATTCTGTTCCATTGATCTATGAATCTTTTTATGCATGTACCATAATGTTTTAATTACTGTAGTTTTTAATACAATATAAAATCAGGAAGCACTTCTGCTTTGTTCTTCTGCTCAAGATTGCTTTAGCTACTGGGATCTTATAAGGTTTCAGATGAATTTTAGGATTGCTTTTCTATTTCAATGAAAAAGAGTATTAGAATCCAGTACCTAAAGCACAGGTAGTCAAAATAAAAACCAACAAGTGGGAGTATGTAAAACTAAAATGTTTCTGCACAACAAAGGAAGTCATCAACAAAATGAAAAGGTATCTAACAAAATGGGAGAAATAGTTGTAAATCATGTATCATAGATGAGGTTAATATTCAAAATATGCAAGAAATTCATAACTCAATAGCTATTGATAATAATAATATTAGAAATAGACAGAGGACCTGAGGAGACAAATTTCTAAAGAACATATGCAAATAGTCAATCGGTATATAAAAAAATGCTCAATATCACTGACTGATCATTATGAAGATGCAGATCAAGATGACAATAAGACATCACCTCACACTTGTTAGGGTGACCACTATCAAAAAGTCAAGAGATAATAAATGTTGGTGAAGATGTAGAAAAGGGAATACTTGTACACTGACTGTGGGAATGTGAAATAGAACAGTCATTTAAAAGAGTATGGAAGAATATGGGAAAGAGTGTGGCAGTTTCTCACCAAATTAAAACTAGAACTACCATCTAATCTAGCAATCTCACTTCTAAGTATATATGCAAAGGAAATAAAATCACTGTTATGAAAAGATATGTGCACTGTAATGCCCACTGCAGACTATTTAAAATAGTGAAGTTATATTATATGAAAACTACCTAAGTGTCTATAGCTAGATAAATTGATAAAGAAGATATGATATGCTGTATAGAAGACAGGTAGCTAGGACAGAAAAATAGATAGATAAATAGGCAGATAGATAGATGACAGATAGCCTCAAAACTCTGGGAGGCTGAAACAGGAGGCCTGCCAAGTTCCAGCTCAGTCTGGGAAGCTTAGCATCTTAGCAAGACCCTGTCTTGAAGTTTTAAAAAATTTTTGAAAAGGGCTAAAGATGTAGCTCAGTGGTAAAGTGTCTTTTGTTCCATTTCCATTAACACCCCTATACACACACACAAGTACAGACCAAAACAGATACCTAAAACCTTCTGCTGTGTCCACACTGAATCAAATAAAATGAGGTTCTTTTGTTTGCTTAAAATTACAAAAAGCCTTGAATTTAGGGAAATTGTGGCACAGAAGTTATAAAATCAGGTTGGAGTTGGATTAGAAAGGTTTTCTATTTCTTGCTAAAGTGTTTCTTTTGGGAAGTCTTAACAGGCTTTAGTTAATACAAAAAGGTACTCCTGTAAGTTTTAACTAAAGAGTTATGTGATTAGATCAGTATTTTAGAAATGTCACTCTAGCTACCACATAAAATACAGATTGGAAGATACACTGAGTGAGCGAATGTGTCCAAGAAGGAGGCCCGTAAAGAAGTTACTGTCAAGGACAAGGTGTGAGTAGATGTGGGTCTGACATAAAGCAGTGTTCACAGTAATGAGCAAGACAAATGAGACTGAAGAAACAAGGCATAAAAAATAGAAATGTACAAGACTGGATGCACAGGAAATTGGAAGGAAACAAGTAGGGAGGAAGCCTGAGATTCAGAGCATTGACAGTTAAGTGAGTGTTAAGATTTATAGTTTAGCCAGGTGTGGTGGCTTATGCCAGTAATCCCAGCACTCTGAGAGGCTGAGACAGGATTATTGCCAAGTTCTAGGCCAGTCTGAGCTGTTTAGCAACTTAGTGAAACCCTGTCTCAAAATTAAACAAACAAACAAACAAAAAACTTCCTTAAAGGATTGAAGATGTAGCTCAGAGCACAGGCTCTGGGTTCAATCCCCAGCCCCATGATAAACAAACAACCTACTGATGCTTAATTTAGAAAGATGGAGAAGAGTTCAGCTCTACACCTATTAACCCACTCACATCTCTCTCTCCTTGAAAATTTCCTTCTGCACAAGAAAGGAATAAACTTCAAACTTTTCTATTCAAATTGCCATCCTCTGGGAATGCTCCTTATGTTGTTTGATATCATAAATGCCAGGTGGGTCGGTAACATTTTTAGATTTCTATATTGAGAGCTATCATTTTGAAACAAACTGTGGCATACAGAAAAATCTCTATCTGATTTATTTCTTCAACTCAGTCTGCCCACTAGGCCCTCAGTGGCTTGTCATGAATTTGCACATTGGAAAATGAAAGTTTATTTTGCAACGATTTTGCTCAGTTTTTCTCTCTGGAATGAATTGGAAATAGAATTTAATACCTAGTGGTAGCTAATTAAGTAGGAAGCAGATGGAGACAATTTTTAATATATTAAATAGATTGAATTAATTGTGTGCTAAAGAAGCATTGAAGTTATGCAGTCGAAATCAGAGTCACAAATCATAAGAAGCAACTGGTCTCACGTGCTTGTTCAAGGATAGATGAAAACCCATTAGTGCATCATTACTGTAACACTTTCCACAGTGCATTGAGCTATGTACTACTAAGAAGGTCAATGCACTAAACTTATTTAATGCCATTGAACATGTATGTATTATAGTATAGTATCAATAACCCATGTGTTATGTATACATTGGTTCCCTCTATCCCTAAGCTGTAACAATTGTGACATCACTCAGATGTTACCTCCATTGTGCTTGCTCTGATCTTTTGCCTGGCTGCACTCAGGATTCATCCCTATACTTTGTCTGTTCTGCTCTGTGTCATAAAAAGTGGAAAGCTGAAAATTACAGTTCCAGATTCTTTCATAAACTGGTTACACCTGAGTTCAGCCAAGAGGAGGTGATGTTGAAAAAATGGAGGTAAAGAGGAAGGAAGCCACCAGGGCATCTTGGCCCCTCTCTGTTCTCTTCAGATAGCTTTCTGCCAGTACCTGCCTCTCTTGCATGCTCCCAACCCCTGCTGGTCACCACCTCCCCCCCCCACCCCACACCTGCCCTCCTTTAGCCTGAGATTTCATTGTATAACCATGTCTTCAGGACTCCAGCTGTTTCCTGACAGTCAAAGTCACAAGGACTACAGGCCAGCACCTTCACCAGGTTCCAGCTCGTTCCAGAAACCCCGGACTCACCTTCTCTCTTAGTTCCTCCCCTTGTGGCACAGTTTTACCTTCCATTTGTTGGGTTCTAGGTTGGCTCACCTTTCACTGTCTACTCTCAGCTCTTCCAACACCTCCACAACTAGCCTCCCCTGTTAAATTCCCTCTTTCAAGTCATTTGGAAAGGGATCTCTCTGTATCCAGAAAGATGAAGCAGAGCTGATGTCAATAGAATGTTTAGAGTTTGAGCCTAGGTTAGTAGCACAGATACAAAGGGGAGATTCTGAAGTCAGGCTGGGGTGAGGAGGAATGTGCAAATCTAAGAGCATCTTTCACTTAGTGGATAGCTCAGAAAAGAAGTGAGCCAAGGCCTTAGCTAGGCTGTTTCCCTCTGCCTTCCTAACCCGCTCCTCCAGCTTTTGATACTGTCAGGCTGCAAAGCCTCACTGAAGCAAAACTGCAGGAGACATTAACAATCCTAGTCTCCACATCCTCATGCTAAACATGCCCTAAGAGAAGAGTCGGCTGCTTCCTCTGAGAATAAAATTGAAAAAAGGAGAGACATTAGTAGATTAATAAATTATTGAGAGCTAAATTGGTATGTAAACAGCATCCTTAAAAGCAATCTTTTGATGCCTTTTGTAGGATAGAAAAATAAGCTGACCTAACCTTGGTTAAATTGCCTAACTCTGGCATGTTTGATTATTTTTTTTCAAACAAGAGAAAGCAACACCTTTTGCTAAATTCAAAGGATTTATAACAGCCAGGAAACAGGCAAGCAGGAGAACAGAAGCAACAGAGTCTAGAATAGAAGTTGACCTGTTGACTCTTGAACCAGCAGAGCTGGATTTGAATCGTAGCTGTTTTGCCTATATCCTTGGACTTTGTTCTGTGACATTGCTTAAATTCTGATGCCTCAGTTTTCTGTACTATAAAAATGGGGATAATGGCACCTGTCCCTTTAGATAGTTGTGAGGATTAAATACATATATTTTTAAAGTATTGTTGGAGTACTGTGACTGGTCTCAGCACAATCTAAGAAAGAGCTGAAGAAATGCAAAGACTCAGTGATAGTGCCATTTATCCTTTGGAATAAGGGGGGAAGTTCTTAAAAATGTGCACTTTCAGGTCACATGCCTGGAAAATCTGACTCAAGTTGTCTGGATTTTTAATAGAGTCATATGAAGGCACTCTAAATGCCTTTAGAATAAAGATCCCGTTATAAGAAACACTTTCATTTTTACTTCATTCTCTACTATTTGCAACAGCTCCTTTGAATCCACTTTTCCTTTTTACCAGTGAATTATCTAAATTTTAAAGTTGCTTTCCTGAAGCATCATGTTAATCAGGGGAAGAGAAAGCAGATCAAACCATATAGGACTTGGGGGAGTCTCAGTCACTTGCTGACTAGGTGTATTAGACAAGTTTCATCACTTGAAACCTTAGTTTCCTCATCTAAAGAATGAGATAGTAATATTTGTCCTATAATATTTCATCTCAGGATCAATGAAGAAAAAGAATATGAAAGCATTTTGAACACTAGAAGGTATTAAACTAATGCAAGTTGTCACTGTTCTATGAAAGTGATATGACTAGAGTCTCAATTAAATAAGGAATAAACAAGGAAGAATTTTATGTTTATGTGACACAAACTGTGTGTTGTCTCAAAGCCCACTTTTCTCACTATAAAATAAGTTTTAGTAAATTTCGCATTTCAATTCCATGACTTTTTACTCATTTTAGTTATTAAATCACTTTAACTAGATCCCGGTTAGTCTCGCCTATCTTCAATCATATAATCAGCCCAAAGTGTGTCCCTGAGCCCAGCGTAGGCTGCACTCATGGTACCGGTAGGATGGAGGGAGGGATGGGTGCATCCACACCTCTGACTCTGCCCTTGCTTCTCTACCTTGGGACAGAGAAAAACAATGTTTCTTATATGCTGTCTCACAGCACCACTGTGCCTTGGTTCTTCTCCTCGTTGGTGGTGTGACCGCTTCTTTCTGTGAACTGCTCTGTGTAGCACATTGACCAGGTAGCCCTTTCCTTTCTCTTTATCATGAAAGTTGGTGGATCCTGGCTGAAAACATGACACCTATGTCAATTCTGAGCAGAAAACTTGAGGGTCCAGTGGGGCATCCCGAATTCCTGTTTCCCTTGCCATAGCAATCACCAGTGTTCAGATGACTCAGCTTCCGTCAGCCTTCATCACTGGGGATGCCTTTGATAGACGTGGAGAATGGTGCGTGAGTTTGAAACTTGGAGAATTTTGGATTCCCACTCAGCATTATCGAGGTTAGGCTGAATAAAACAAGTATGTGAGTGGAAGCCAGAGCACCCACAAAAGAATTCCCTAAGATAAACAAGTCAGCTCTATTGAGTGAGAACTCAATGAATAAGCAGTGTGTTCAACCAGCCTCATATTAGTACTCCTGAGAATAATTCATCACAAACTACACTACATTTGGCTAGAGAGAATAAGGACCAATCTTGATGGCTACTTTTATGAGCAGTGGTCAAAACTCCCCATTTATTTATAAGACTGCAGCCTGTGGTACTATATTGTGGATGCTCTGGTTATCATGGAGTCAGGGCTGGCAGAGGAGGAACTCACGTGTTTGGAAGCAGAATAACTATTTTTGTGAATAAACTGATGAGTTTGGTTAGAGGATTAAAAAGTGTTTTTAAACACCAACTTGCAACATTTGATAAAATTAGAGAATTATTTTAATAATTTGAAAAAGATCATTTAAAAAGAAATAAGATTTAATAAATTGAAAACCCAAGCTGCAGACTGGAAGAAAATATTTGCAGAATACATATCAGGCTATGGACTTGTATCTACACTATGCAAAGAACTCATACAATCTAACAATGAGAAAACGAACAACTCAGTTTAAAAAGGGGAAAAGATCTAAGCAAATATCACATCAAAGAAGATACACAGAGAGTTAATAAACATTTAAAAAGGTGGCCAACATCCCCTGTCATTAGGTAATTGTAAGGCAAAGCTACAGTGAGATATTAACACTCACCTGTCAGAGTGGCTTAAAAAAAACGGAATAGTAAATGCTGCAGATAATGTGGAATAACAGGAAATCCTTCTTATTGCTGGTGGAAATGCAAGATGTCACAATCACTCTGGAAGACAGTCTAGCAGTGTCTGACAAAGCTAAGGTAGTCTTGCCATGCAGTCTGGCACTCATACCCTTCCATATTTTCCCAAATGAGTTCAAAACATGTCCAAACAGAAATCTTCACATGAGTGTGGTTCTTCTGCCTCAGCCTCTGGAGTGCTGGTCTTATAGGTGTGTGCTACCATGCCTGGTCTTGATTCTTTTCTTAAATCTTCTCTTCCCCCCATCTCTTGTTCCCCTTTTTATGTGAAAAAGATTGTCTGGGTGTGGTTGCATGTACTTGTAATTCCAGCACTCAGGGAGGCCGGGGCAGGAGACTTTCGAAGATTTATTTATAATTGTCAAGAACTGGATAGAGATAAGGTGTTCTTCTGTGGACATATACATACAATAGAATATTATGCAGAGTGATAAAAAATAAAGAAATTAACTATCAAGCCACAAAAAGACTTAGAATGTTAATTTTATATTGCTAAATATAATTGCTAATTTTCTGTGTCTATATGACTAGGCCAAGAGAATCCAGATATTTGGCCAAACATTCTTCTAGATGTTACTGTGTAGGTATTTTAGATGAGATTAACATTTAAATTGGTAAACTCTGAGTAAAGCAGCTTATCCTCCATAATATGGGTGACCCTCAACCATTCAGTTGAAGGCCTGAATTGAGAAGGAGTGGTGTCCTCAGGAGAGGGAATTTGCTGGCCAAGTGTGGTCTCAAACTGCAGCATCAACTCTCCCCTGGCTCTCCAACCTGCCAGCTTACTCTGTAGATTTTACTCTAGGATTCCTAACCACATGACATTCCAGAAAAGGCAAAACTACACAGACAGTAAAGGAAAAAAAAATCAGCATTTGCCAGAGGTTGGAAATTGGGAGTAGAAATGACTCAATGGAGACAGGATATTTTTAAGGCAACGGAATTATTATTTGCAGTATTGTAATGGTAAGATTTATTAATGTATTTATTTGTCAAAATTCATAGGTCTATACAACACAAAATCTTACTGTAAAATATGGTTAAAAACAATGTGTCAGTATTGGTTCATCAATTGTAAGAAGTGAAGTGCACTAATACAACATTAACAATAAGAGAAACCTGGATAGGAAAGATAAAAGAGATACATAGGAAGTCTGAACTTTGTGCTCAGTTTTTTATAAAATTAAAATTCTTTAAAGAATAAAGCCTTTAAAGGATAAGAAAATTATTGTCCACTAATGGTCTTTTTAATATAGCAATTATTATAGTGTTGTGGAGGCAAAAAAAAAATCAGCTCCTGCAGCGAATAATGGAGCTGGGAAAAATGAAATTTACTGTAATCATAGGAAAGTAGTTTGCAATTAGGAACTCTTACCTCTGCCATCAGATTGACTATGGGATCATGGGCAAATTGACCACATTGGGTTTATATTTTTTCACATCTAGAAAGAATTAAATGAGACAGAGTTGTCATGAAAATTAAATGAGAGAATGCATGAAAAATGCTTAGCATTGAGTGGCTCAGAAACTAGCAGAGATGTTATCATGTAGATGATTCCAGGAGAAAAGAGGAGACAGAAAGAGGGAAAGGAAATGAAAAATCAACCAATCCGAGACTCTGTGGGCTTTGGAATACTACAGGGGTTTTTGTTTGTTTGTTTGTTTCTGTTGTTGTTTTTCCATGTTTAATTACTATCGCTGTTACTCTCACCAACTTAATTCAGGTATAATCCAACAGGTTGGAGAGAAGGGAACAGAATCCTTAAAAAAATTTGCATCACACAGGAACTTTTTCTTTTTCATAGCAAAGTGGGGAGAGGGGTAACTCATCTTACTAAACCTTAAAGTAAAAAGAGAAAAACAAAACATAAAGAACTCTGAACAAGTTCTAGGATAAAACTAAGGGCAAAGTTCATATTTTTCCTCCATGTCCACTTTTACCTTAAATAGTTCTCAATAAAAGTTCAAATCCAATCGGTATGAGTAATTTTGGAAGAATTATTATTTCAGCGCAGTTTAACTTGAGTGTTTTACAACACATTTTCCTCCCTGATGTGAATGATATGCCAACAAGAAACCCAGCAGCCGGGTAACACGCCCCAGTTTCCCCACAAAGGCTAAAAACTTTAATTGTCTTAAACAAAGAGTCTTTTGCCCCGGATTTTTTAGAAGACCTCTATTTTAAGCAGCTCCTCTTATTTTGTTTAAAGGACTCTATTTTTTGAAGCCTTGATTTTGCCTGGATGCCAAACTATAGGAAGTCATATGATTAGGGTGAAATCTACTGTATCAGGTCTTATATTTAAAATGCTGAAGAAGACTTCGTGTTTCAATAAGGATACTTAGAAAAGCATGACCTCATTTAACTGGGGACAGAATTGAGGGTGATTTGTCCCAAGTCTCACACCTAGTATTCGATAAGAGAAGGTTTCTATTCAGATCATTGAGACTTCAGGGCTTGCACTTTCAGCTATTACTTTTCATTTCTGCGTCCTTGAACCTTCGCGCCCAAGTAGTTCTGTCTTTGGGATAAATTCCTTTCTAAAAGTACAGTTCAGGTGGCAAATTAAATTTAAAGAGGGATCCCAAACCTATTAAGAATACTTAAGAATATCAAAATGGGCTAAGCTCATGAAATTCTGGGTTTTTACTCTCATGAATAACCACCCCGCGGTTATGATAAACTGCAGTCCCAACTGCTCCTTCATCATCACAGGCCTATCTGCTTTCTTGTCTTCCTCCTCACCTAGATATGCTCACTTCCATAGGACTAAATCCTGTAACATTTCCTCTCTTTGTTCCATTTCACTCTCTACCCTTATCCTACTCTCCCAGGCTATTCTCTTGAATGCACCCCCAAAAGGCCAAGAGCCTATCTTGTGATGATAGCATTTTCCTACATGAAACTGTCTTAGAACACTTTATTAGAAGCAAATTTAGAGATGCAAGAAGAATGAAACAGTCATAGATTACAAATGCTAATATTTCGCCTTTCTTCATATTTGAGAGATCTCCTAAATCAGGCCCTAAATCTCACTCATTTTTGAATTTCTCATTTATAGTTTCTGGTTGCTGTACCAGGTTATATCACAGGTGCAACTGTCTAACTTTATATATCAGGTTTGTAATGATAAAGACTTAGTACCCTCCTGAATCTGTGAAACCCCTATTTCTAATTACCCCTGGTGTACTCACTAAATTTCTACCAGCCGTTGTCAGATTAGAGTTTCTTAAAAATGGATGTAATAATACGTATCTCTTCCTACATACTCTTTTTACAGAGTGAATTGACTTTCCTCTACGAGAAAGCAGGGTCAATGTTCTCTTTCCTTGAAACTTGGCCAACTTTATAGATTACTTCAATCAACAGAGTATCATGAAGGTAGAGGCACTGCAACTTCCACCTTTCCCTTAGATGCCTCACATTAGGGAAGTCATGGTCATACATTTAAGCCTATGGAGAGGCGCCGAGGCCTCCAGCCAAAAGTCAGCACCACATTTATTATGGAGCATGTGAGTGACTCACCTGGGACATGGAACCTTCAAACCTTCGATGCCTGTGGCCCCAGCTAACACAAGATTGCAACTTCACAAGAGATTCAAGTGAGAATTCCACATGTGACCCTTTCCCACATTTCTAACCAAACTAAACAGGGAGTGATAATACAATAATACTATATATCACTAAATTTTGGGCTGATCTTATGTAGCAATGACTAAATGAAGTAACTGGTAACAATTAATCTTAAATTTGTGCCAGTATTGTCCAAATCAATCCAGGTTTAGTATAATACACCTTTTGGAGGTGTAAAGTATTTTCAACATGTCAAGGCCAAAATAGTGTGTGGGGTCTCTTATTTCCCCAAGGAAACAGGCAGCACTTGGGTCAAAGGAACAGTATTCAGAAAGAACATTCAGGCTATTCAAAAATTAGATCACTTCGTAGTCTTGTCCAAGAGGCTGTCTGAAGTGATCTGGTTGCTGTGGCAAGAACTTAATTCTGTGGATGAATAGAAGCATTTGCTCATGGAGGTGAGAATTTGAATCTTTCTCATTAGATCCCAGAGTAGACTCTGCATCACTCAGGGATTGTAATATCCATACTCTGTTACTTTCCGTCTGTGGTAGAAGAAACTTCCATCTAGCAGGAATGGGCAAGTGGGAGCTTTTGGAAGATTGCTCTCAGAGAATCACAGGAGTCCAGTCATATTCTGATGGTGTTCTAAGGTCAGAGAGGCATTTGTATTGCTTTTCAGCACACACTAGAAGAACATCCATCAAGAGGTGGAAGAATCACTGAAGAAGAGTCATGGTATGTGTTCCAGAAGAATCAGACACATTGTAGGAAGACCACGACTCTCTGCATAAACCATTTGCTTAGCAAGAAAGATCGAAGTGTGGAGACTCAATGTTTGCTTTCTATATTTTCCTCTCTTCCTCTGAGGATTCACCTGTCCTTTCTTGGCTCAGGACCCCACTAAGTATCACCTAGGACGTCTCATGGAACACAGAAAAGGAGGATGCCTTTGGAAAAAAAGTAGAGTTGACCATTTTCTGACACTCTAACATCCACATGAAACTATTTGCTCCCTTTGACCTTTGAAAACAATGAACAACTGTTTGGAAAAGTCTCATGCTGAAATATGTTTTTGAGTCAATTTGACCCCTTTTATCTGCAAAGAATGAAGGATTGCTCCAATTTCCCTAAGCAATGGGAGTTATTATAAACATAAATATGGAAATGGGCAAGACAGCAAAATAGATAAGGCTTTACTTCACAACACACAGACATTTGTGTAAGAAGTCTCATATCACAATCACAATGGCAGAAAATCTAATTTTCCTTACTTTGAAGAAATGGAGATGCAGCAAGTTTGGGAAAAGATCCTGATATTCAAAGTTCATTGTGGATAGAAGCTAGGCTAAGTTCCCCAAGATTCATTCAGAGATGTTCATGAAATGCATTCAATTAGGATTGGGCTTCCAGGGCCACAGCATATAGTCCATGCTCTCCAGACACATGTCACTGCTGTCACAGGCTGCCTTTCCTGGGTGTTATGTGGAGTGATAGTCCCTGCTGCCAACTTCTGTCCTTTTGACAGAGGCACACAAAATACGGCTGGGAAGAGCACTCAGTCAGTCAACGGTTTAGGTAATAAGAGGGTGTCTTATCTATAGAAAACATGAAAACAACAATTAAGTTTACACGTATACTTTTTAAACATCACCCTACAGACAATTTAAAAATACTCATTCCTCCCAGGTGTGGTGACGCACAACTGGAATCCCATCACTGTAGGAGGCTGAGGCGAGACTATCACGAGTTTGATCAAAGGCCTGCCTGGCAAACATGAGGTCATGAGTTCAATCCCCAGTACAAAAAAAAAAAAAAAAGAAAAACAAAAAGAAAAGTTTGAGCCAGCAGAGCAGTTTAGCAACTCAATAAAACCCTATCTCAAAATTTTAAAAACAATAACAATAACAACAACGAAACACCACAACTCATTTCTGTTGATGGGCAGACCATCTCCACTTACCTTTGGTCTGCCACAGCCTTTTGAATGATTAAGAATGTAAGCTCTTTTAATTGTCTTTTGCCACAGTAAAATTTTCAATCTTTTGTACATGAAGAGCCTTATAACCTAGCATCATGGGACGAGCAGAAATTAAAATACATCTAGTTTTATTGGGATGAGACTCTGAATGGTCCAGCTAATCCTCACTGTTCTCGTTGTATGGAGCTTTCCCACTTGGCTACCTACCGGTGCCCCAATAAGTGGTAGAATATGGTTATAACGTGTCCTAGTGTTCATTTATGTGGAAGGAACTTCATTTAAATAGGATGTGGATATGTAGATACAGTGTGTTAGTCTATGCATCAGAATTTCAATTTGCTGAGTGCCTTTCAAGATGTGCAGATGAATGGGAAGTGATGGAGCATGTTAGCATGGCCCGTGACTTGAGCTCTCCGGAATACCTTCTTGTGTAGCTCTGGAAGTTAAATGAGACCTTGCAAGGTCAGCATTTCAGGCCAAATACTAGCTACTGACTTGATAAAAAAAATTGTTTCTGCCTCAAATTCCCTGCCTAGAAAGGAAGATTAACAGTATGAAGACCTCAGAGGATGCCTGCAGGGATAACAAAAAATACTAAGTGACTTCAGTAGTAGAGGATATTTATCTATTTCATAGCTTGAGGTAAATACATATAGTTTATTTCAGTTATTACTAGCTTAAGGTATCATTTAGCCAGGAGGAAAAAATTGAATTTAAAGCAGTGCAACTCAAAGTGTGGCCCATGAGCCAGCATCATCAACATCCACTAGAAACTTGTTAAAATAGCCCTGTTATTTCAATCAAATGAGAATTTGTAGCTACTTATTACTGAAGCACCCCCTGACTGTATTCACTGATACAATTATGAGTCATGACTCATGATATGGACCAAAAATAATGCTTCAAGAAAAGTCATAACTCTAGATGTGTACACAAGAAAAAAGAAAGGCAGAAAATCAATAAACTAAGCAACTAGCTAAAAGAGTTAGAAATAACAACAACAAACCCACAAAGTTCAACTGATTCATAAAGCTGAGTTTTTTGAAAAGATTAGTAACATCAATGCATCTCTAGTAAGGCTGCCCATGAGGTGCCCAAGAGACAGAGAAGGCACAAATGTGACAAAGGTTGTTTGGGATGGAAAGGAACTATATTGATGAGGATAAGGGAAACCAAGTACTCAAAAAATAACCAAAATCTCCACAGCCTTAAAAACGCTCCTGTCACAGTCCAGTTCAGCTCTGTGAGCTGTGCTTGGTGACTTTCCTCCAAATGTTGACACAGGCTGAAAATTGTCCCTGCTGATATTCAGCAGGAGCAGACAACCACCACCAGGAGCAGCCAACACCAGGGTGGATTTGAACTGTCAATCTGGGCTTCTGGGTCTCAACTTTTCAAATTTGCTGTCTTCATTTCACCACCTGGAATGTGACCCTGCATTTTACATGCTTGAAATTTTGTACTTCATGGATTAGTCATGATAGGCTGTGTAGTGGTCATGAAAACCCATGTTACAGGATGACTTACAATGTGTTACCATTTTATAGAGCTTAAAAATGAGGTAATATGTTATTTAAATGTATGCAAGTTATAAAAAGCAGGAGAATAATAAATACAATATTTAAGAAAATAACTTTTTTACAGGGTGTGTATACAAGTGAATTCAATGGTATTAGCATGCTTCATTCTTTTTGTGGTTTTTTTTTTTTTTTTTTTTTGGTTACTTCAGGATTATTTGTACAAACAGAACGAAAGGGCACCCCAGCCCTGTGCAGATGTCAGCGCAGTGCTCACACCAGACCTTTTGATGAAAGATGCCCTTATATGGTGGGTAGAGCCTTTATAGAGACCTAGGCATCTTTGGAAGCCTGAGCCAAAGCCAGAAGTGAAGTTTGAGCTTGTGATTGTTAATTGTGACATACCAACTTGCCCAGATTAAGAACTGCCTAGCAGAATAGGAAAGCACCCACTGGGTGTGTCTGCGGAATATTTCCAGAGATGATTGTCATGCAGGTCAACAAACCGAGGGGGAAATACTCCCTCCAATTGTGGAGGCACCAAGCAACAGGCTTGTAGCTTGGAAGGAGTAAGAGGGAAAGGAGGAGGTTAGCCAGCATTTGGAAGAACTCTCTTTTGCTTGTGGCGATGCATCTTTTGCTGCCATTGCCTCTGGGTGTCAGACTCCAACTTCTCCATCCTTCAAATGTAGATTCATCCCAGCAACTATCCAGGGAGTTTCTGGGCCTTTGGTCTCAGACCGGTGCTGTTTCCTTGACCCTTCTTGTTCTGCAGTTTCCACTTTCTTGGGCTGAACAGGTACTGGATCTTCCAGCTCTCCAGTGCACAGACAGACATTGTGGACTCTCCCTCCTCTGATCCTGTAAGTTTCTCTAGTAAGTTCCCGCATGCTCTCTGGAAAATACAAACCAATACAGAACTGGAGCTGCAGCCTAGGCTTGGGCATTGGTTTGACCTTGGTCTTGGCCTTTGATCAGCAATGCCAAGATCCTTGGCAACATGGACACAAGCACATTTTCGGAGGTAGGCAATCAGGATGCACTCACAGCTGTCATCCTTTGGGACCTTAGATTTACAAGGCCCTTAAGATCCTCAGACAGTGCGTTTATGGCCTTGACTCTGCCGGCCTGCATCTCTTTGGCAAAACACACATTATTCCAGAAACTCGGATCTCCTACCTAAGAGACTCACATCAGGGTTTCTGGATGCTGCTTCAGTGCCATTTTCAGGACTGGTTATATGTGGTGTGGTTCTTAGACTTGGCCTTGTCTACACTGTATGCTGCATGCTTGAGGTCTTGAATTGGGTAGTATGCCATTGGTATGCATTTTATTGTATGTTACGTCTCACAAATACATATTATTGTGCATGTATTGTGCATATATGCTGTATACATATTATTATGCATGTATTAAAATGCTCTCTAATTCCCCATAGTTTTTCCATTCAAATTTTAGGCCTTAGATTCTCAGTTTCTCAGCCTTTCCATCTACAAAGTGGGAGTTTCAAGTCTTGTTTCTACTTCCTTCAGTAGGAGAGTATAAGAAGAAATGATTGTTTTAAGATCTCAGTGCAAAAATTTCCATGTATTCTAATTTCTTTGGCTTCTCCAAAAAGGAGCAGCCTTAGAAGAGTACGGAAGGGGCAAGATATTGGTTCCTGTTGCACTGTGGTTGTCTAGCAAATGATCCGATGATGTGGAACAGTCTTTCCATCCACCTTCTGGGGTCGTTTGTTGACGTTGTGACACTGGGCTTTGCCGCATATGACAACTCATTAAGTCAGTTTCTACTATTCACATAGAAGGCAGCTGTGAGATAAGGGGCAAAAAGGAAAGAAACAGGAGAGAGAAAAGAGGCAGAAGCCAGGATGCGAAGACAAGTGAGATTGATTAGGTTTAATGACTCTATTTCCCTCCTATGAGCTTCAGGGGCAATCAAAATGCTGAAGCACATTTCATTTTCTAATTGACTTGCCCACCCAAGAACTAAATGGTAATTCTCTTTAGCAACAAGTGGGCCTCCTATAGCAGCAATGGCCTGAAGTCATTAGCTTGGGTCCAAAATCCTGTCTTCCCACTCCCAAGGATATACTTTGGGGATCCCACAGAAGAAAATTATTTGTTAATAGTAATACACAAAAGCAGGAAACAATCCCAATGCATATTTTCCAGCTAATTCTAGCCAAAAGAGTTAAAGAGCAATAATAGTTTTATTAAGCTATAGCATTTGGGGCAATATTTATTCATTGGAAACAGGTTACGAGATGTAAATGCTAAAACGAAAGGCATAGCAGATTGGGGAAAATAAACAAGCAGCCAGTGAAGCTGAGTGGAGCTTTTCAAAGGAACCATAAAATGTACCCAAACGTATAAGAGGAAAATTAAAGATCAAAAAGGAAATTATCATATTCAAGCAGTTCTGCAGTACACAGACTTGTCTCTCCTGGACTTTGAGGGGAAAACAGTCAGTGGTAATAATTAAGAAAGCCTGCACTTGTTTTTTTAAATAAATATTTCATGATATGTCATCTGCTTCCAAGAGGAGCCGTAACACGCCACAGCCACTGCATACTTAGCAGTTGTGGAATGACAAAAACTGGGCTAATTATGCTAAGATCATACAAATTTAGAAGCAAAGGCAGTAGAAGCTGACAGACTATGTCAAGGGCTATGAATTTGGGTTATGCACAGAACTCCAGGAGTTAGCAGTGTCAGCTTGTTATGTGCAGGTTTTACTCGCTGGGGCACCCTTGCTGAGAGTTCTAAAAAACACTTTTTGGCAAGAACAGCACTTCAGGGACCTTCACAAATGAGTGGCTCAAAGCCAGAGTGCCTGCATCACACTCACCTTTCTCCATCTCAGAGTTGCTATGCCTTTAACTGCAACTAATGCTGCCTGTTTTGACTCCCCTGAGTGAGGGCAATTTCTTAACCACTTTGAGGTTGTATTTCCTTATTGAATAATTGCCATAATGTCTACTGAGCACCTACTAAGTGTCAGATGCTGCACTAGACACTGGTGACTCGGTCATAGATGAAACAGGTGTACCCTCATGGAGTTTTTCTTCTGGAGGGAATCACAGATGATAAACAAGTGAACAGCTTCATATTTTATGCAATGATATGTATTAAAGAGAAAGATAAATGAAGAAAGGAGGACTGAAGTGTTGAGTTGAGGGTCATTGTTTTAGCAAAGGTAGCCAGGTAAGACCTCACTGAAAACATTAGAGACATGACAGAAGGGAGCAGGAAATGAGCCACGAGAGTATCCCAGGGTCAAGAATTCAACGCAGAGAGAGCAGAAAGCACAACATTGTGTGTTTGATGTGTTGGAGAAACAGCCAGGCTGCAAGCAAACTGGAGACGTCAAGGAAGGTGCAGTGAGTGGAAGATGAGGCCAGAGGGACTATGGGAGCTGGCAGGTTGTGATTTTACTCTGGGTGAGGTAGGACTGAAGAAATAAAGACAGTGAGAAAGGAGGCACGGGAAATTGTAGTTTTAAAATTGTACTTTAAAAAGCACTGCAGCTTCAGGACACAAAGTTACCCAAGGTTACAATGCCTCTGTCCCTTCTATTCTGGAAACTCTTTCCAAATTATTCATAAGGATCTTAAAGAGACAATAAGCCTATACATTGACCCTGTGTGCTTTTCACCTGAAAAATTGAGCCTGAGATTTTCCTCCAACAGTATAGATTCATGGATCACACAAATGTCCATCCTTAAGGAAATAACACTTTTAAGTACTTCAAACACAGGCAAATGGTTTGCATTCTAATGTAGCCCCACTAACAAGACATTAGGAATACACATCCTAGACGACCTGTCTTGAGCACTCTCCAAGACCACATATGAACCCCCGACTGCAGGCCAGAATGCATCTCACTCTGCGAGCACCACGTTTTCTTCTGAGTGTGTACTTCTTTCTGCCTAATAAATCTTTCTAGGCCTCTCACTGATGTGTCCTACAATTCTTTTCTCTGATGTAAGCCAGAAAACCTACAACCTATTCCATTAATGGGGTGAGTTGAAGTTCCCTCTCTGGGACATGTTCAGACCCTGTCTGGTGACATGGTGATAGAGGCAGCTCTCAGGGGATATAAAGTAGAGCACATATGTCATCCAACAATCTTTCCACTGCATGACCCTGTCTGCTCCATTGAGAGTAGACTGTGGTGGGGCAAAGTCAGAAGCAAGCATACCAGCAGCAGGCTCCTGCAGACATCCGGGAGAGAGATGATGGTGGCATGAACTCAGAGCAGCAGAAGATTCCCAAATAGGTGGGGCCCAGAGCTAGGGCTAGCAGGACTTTTTTGTGGATGTGGAAGGTCAGACTAAAGAATATTCAAGGAGGACTCCAGGACTTTCAGTCTGAGTAACTGAAAGAACAGAGTTCACACTTACTGAGAAGAGAAAACTGGAAAAGGAACACATTTGGCAGAGGGGCGATACCCAGAGCTCAGTTTAGGTCATGATCAGATGCCTGACCATATTCAAAAGTTGAGTGGGCAGTTAGGTATGAAAGAGGGTCTGGGCTTGCTATTAAGCTAGAAGACATTGTCATCTAGATGGTATAGCCATGAGACCAGATGACTTTACCCTGGGAGTCCAAATGGAAGACAGTAGAGAACCAGCAAGGGTACCCAAGGGTACTCTGAGCCCATGGCATTCTAACAGATGCTTGTGTAAAATGGCAAAGGGCTATATCTGCAGATGGAAATAATATTATATCTCATTGTCATGTGGAGCTTTGGGAAGGAACACATGCTAAGTACCTAGCTTATACATCCTAGCATATAAATACTGAGTAAATTTAAACTGAATCAAACTATCCTGTTAAAGTAATTCCCATTAACTGGGAGCAGAAAATAAGGCTTAGAGGGAACAAGAAGCTTCCTGGCTGATGAGCTTTGGAGATGAAATTTCTATCCATGTTTCAGCTTCACATCAAGTACTTTGTCCTCATTTGACACATACTTAGTTGCTAGTGAATAAATCTCATGCCTATCTTTAAGAAGCATCCATTATTAGAGTGGTAAAAGATGTAAGGAAGGAGTTCACAAATTAAAAAAAAATTAAATGACAGTTCAAAATAAGAGGATTCCTAGATTCATATTCTGGGAGGCTTGATTGTAGAAACATGTGATTTCTCTTTAGTTCCAAATTTGTTGGATATGGCCAAGATACTATCTTCTTTGTACAGACCTCATGGCTATTCATGGAGAGAGAGTTTTGAGGAAGATTTTCTTTTCCAAATTTCTAAGGTGACTAGAGCACTGACTGGTTCTGGCATAATTTGCTGCACACTTGGAATTTAAAACTCACTTAATGTGACCACAAACAAATTTTTCTTAAACATAGTGACTGGCCAAGTCAACTTGGAAACTCTTCGCCCTTTTTAAAGGATTTCTTGACACCATGGTGAGCAGTTGACAGCATTTACTTCTTTTCCATGGACAGAGTTTGTCTGACTTTGTATCAACAAAGTTGGGAAAAGCAACTCATGATTAAATGACACATTTCCAAGTTCCTGAATCTTTAATCACAAATAGGACCACACAGCAATGTCTATGTAGTGCTGGTGTCAGTGTTTCCAATGGCAATTATAGCATCTCCATCAGGCTTTTGAGTCTTCCTCCTTTCACCCTTACGATAACAAGGTTGTAGGGCTCATATTTATGACCAGCACTTTCCATTTCATAGAGAAGAAAACTGAAACTCAGAAAGACTCTGAATTGCTGATAGTCCCATATCTTGGAATCAATCTTGTAAGGATTTGGGCCAGATTTACCAGTTGATATCATGAGCACTTACCACAGTGACTTGTAATTTACTAAAATTAAGTGACTTGCTGTCACTGCATAGTAAGATTGCAAGCAAACCTTCAGATTCCACTTTCCCAGTATATATTCCAGTGACATAAAATCTCTCATAGTTAAGGCAACTTTTAAAAGGGACTTTTAATTATTTTACTAATAACCTTCCTGAGATGGAATTTATAAGCTTACATGATCCTAAAATTTTCTCTAGCTAAAAAGAACATCATCTTGAATTATATTATTTTTGAAATTTTGATGTTCTATGCTCATTGACACTCACGAAATAGCCAGATTTTTTTAATCTGTGGGTTCCTACAGTATCTTTCTCAAAAAGATTGAGGAAATCCTGGATTCTTTTCCCCACCAAATTGAATCAGCTATTGATTTGGAATAATTTAATGCCTATATATTTAATTTCCACATCTGTAATACACCCCAGATGAAAGTTCTCAAATGTCATCAGTCAGCCACATGCTAGTCAGACCCTCAAATCCATGCTGGTGTCATGCTTTCGTGACTGCCTCCCGCACTACCTGCAAAAACAGGCATTGTTTTCTAAGCGTCCTTGCTATGCCAAGTGAAAACAAGTAGCCACTCATAGCATCCCACTCAGATAATGTTTTCCCTTCAATTTTGCTTCCAAATTTGTAAGGAGGGAATGGATATCAGAGAACTTGGGACCAAGTAACTGATTTTTACAAGATATATCAGATTCTTTTTTCTGCTTCTAGATAATTACTTATGGAAGAAATACAACCATTGCCCTAACTAAAAAAATGAGACAAATATTATTTAGGATATCATAAGTTTAATTTCTTTCTATGGACAAAGAACCTACATGAGGTCTGTGGAAGTTGATTTTTTTTAGTAGGAATTGATGGAGGTTAATTTTCATACTTTGCTGATCACTTGGTGCTTTAATGTACTTGGAGGACAGGAAGGAAAGCCAGCATCCCCCCAATTAGTTCTCTTCTGGCAACACCTGAGTGCTCCACAAATGGGCCAGACAGTGGCTTTGAGTTGAGAGAGTTGCTACAAAAACACAACTGAGCTATTTAGTGTCTGCCAACTAACTTGCAAGCCTTGGAATTATTCATCTAATGAGACAGGAAATAACATAGCACTGAGGATAATGCCGGACCTGATAGTGAGCAGCCTTCCTGTTAGCATAACGGGAGAGGTGTTGAAATGGTCTTTGGTCAGCAGAAAAGTGAATTCAGAAGAGTAAGCAGGACTAGTTTTCCCCTTGCTTGCCAAACTCTTTCCACACCTGTAAGCTGAGCACTCCTGATTCTCCACGCCCTAGCTCTGCCACCTGCTCCCCTTCTTTCCTACTCTTTACCCTGCCTCTTTCCTTCGTCTCCTAAGTTTTTGCACAAAGTTAACAGTTAAACATTATCCAGCTTCGAACATCTCATTGTATACTTTAAGAAGATTTTATGGAATTGGAAAAAAGTTCGTAATAGACAATTATAAAAAATGGGTTTCAGAACAGTGGGTGATGCATGATTCTAATTTTATATTGAAGAGAAAGAATATCTAGAGGGGTATCAAAAAATTAACAGTGATCTTTTTTAGACATATGGAACCATGAGTGACTTTAATTTGCTTCTTTGCTTAACTAAATCCATTTCAACTTTATAAAAGAAATGTTGTTACTTTAAAATCACACATTTCAGGCCACAGCAATAAATTTAACAAACACTGGCTGCCTCGCTATTGTATGCAGGACCTTGTAGTACATGCTGAAATAATATAAAACAAAACAGTCTTCCTTGACCTCAAAGAACTTACAGCCTAACTGGTCAGAGAATTTGGCCAAATGATATAGAGGTGATCAAAATATGAAACAGATTTTGATTGCTAAAATAAGCTTTTTAATCTTAGAACACTTACAGGTTGACTGAAAAGTTGAAGCAGATAGTATAGAAATTTCCCACATATGCTACACTGTTTCTCTTAGTAGCATATTTACATTAACAGTATCCATTTATCACAACTAATGAGATAATACTGATATATCCCTATGAACTGAATTCCTTATTTGATTCCAATTTCCTTGAAACCTACCTGATACCCTTTTCCTGCTTCAGTATTCCCACAGGACAGCACACTACATTAGTTGTACCTCTCCTGAGGTCCCTTTAGGTTAGGACATTTCATCTTCCCCTTGTCTGGATAGAAGCATTAGTGGGGGGATTTTTTCAGAATATCCTCCAGGTGGGATTTGTCTGATGCTTTTCCTGATACTAAGGACTTACAGGTTTTTTTTTTTTGTTTTGTTTTTTGTTTTTTTTTTTGAGAGAAATACCATGGAGATGAAGCACCCATTCCATATCCCGGGTGCATGCTATCAGATGCATGATAGATCATGATGAATGTTAACCTTGATCACTTGCCTGGTGGTTATTATTTGCCAAGTTTTCCCAACCTTGTGAGATTACTGTTTTTCCCATGTGCCTAGTGTAAGTGGTCTTTGGAAAGAAGCCACAGTTCTGTCTGTCCAGATTAGGAGTTGTGCTCAGCTTCCTGGCAGCAGAGAATGCATGTAATTACCTGGAGTTCTGCATGTGAGCTTTTTCTTCTCCCATTAATTTGTTTGTTCAGTCATTATATATATAGCAGTGTGGACTCAAAGATATTTGTTTCTTGCTTTGGGGTATAAACCATTATTGCTTATTTTCTTGCACAAATGTTCTCAGCATTAGCCACTGGAAATTTTTCATTGCCCTTTTGACACCAACTCCATCGATGTGGGACTTTGTCTTGTTTTACATACTTCCTTACTTTCTGGCTCATCTGCTGCATTTCCTGCCCCAATTATAAAATCAGTCATTTCTTCAAGGATCTTTCCTTCCTTTTATTGGAGAGTAATGTTAGAAATCAGGGTCTGGGTATTATGTGTGCTTATTGTTAATGAGGTGTAGTTGTTCCCAGGTTGCTCAAGTGACCAAGCAAGAATATACACATGAATATACTAACACATGTGCACACACAGATCTGTAAATATTTCTGCGTGAGCTATCTGTGTCTAAGGCACATGAGTTTATACTGAGGTTACTTAGTCTACTCAGTTACTATATGAATCAATCTAGACTCTTCCCTTGGCTTATTTATAATTTTTGTTCTAATATTGAGATAGATACCAATAAAATCAGAATCTCTGCAAATAGAATCAAGGTATTAACATATTTTAAAGGTCTTGGTTCTTTTAATGCACTGCCAGTGTTGACAGCTGCTGTCTTGATCAGATTATACTGATCCTCCTTCTTTACTCTTCAGCGCCTAGTATGTGGTTCACAAAATAACTTTGAAACAGTGTTTGTTGCTTGAATGAAGTTGAGACTGAGGTTTGAGATGATGTGGATGTGCTATGAGCAAGGAAAGGAAGGACAAGGTAAAGCTGTGTTTGGGCCAGAGAGGCTGCCATGAAATTAAGAGATGTTCAAAATTTGGACAAAAGAGAAGAGATGAAGCTACCGGCACAATACACATGAAATAAATGTTTATGAAGGCCTTTGCTGTCTTCCCTGAGGAGTGAAGCCTGCCATTCAAACTAGCATACTTAACTATAAGGACCAATTTCTTCACTGACAAGATGTAAAAATAGCGAGCAGTCTGTGAAATACTAGCCCCTGCAAATCTATTAAAAACTCTTGCAGACATCACTCCTGAATTAGGTCAGCTAAGAAATGGAGATAGAACTGGCAAAAGAATGTTTTTTAACCTTTCTTCTTCCAGGAAACAGGGCCCCTGCTCTCTCCTTTACTGTGCAGTCCTTCAAGATGTGTTGCGCTTGAAGACAAGAAGGCAAAGTCATGCAGGGTGGACCACAAAACTTCACCCCTTCTTTCTTGCTCATCCTGCCTGTACCTGTGAGCCCCAAAGTCTTCTCCTATTCTCCCAGGAGAACTCGCTGCACTGCTGGGGTCAAGAGTGGGTTCACTTGAACTTAACACTAGAATGCAGTCTCCTGCTTCCTTCTTCCACTTTCCTGTCTGGCCACGCTGAACTTTTGTCTCTTCTTCAAACACCTTCCTGGCCCCAATGTCACTTTCTCAAGCCAGTGCTCCCTGACTGTGTTGGAAATCCAGGCTTCTTGGTCACATGACCTCTTAGAATCACATTCCTATCCTGCTGAGCATTTCGGTTAGCACAGTAAACAACTGTTGTAAGTGGTTTACAGTTGTTTATTTTAGTCTTTGAAGACTAAATCTCTAAATCCAGGCTGTAATCTGTTCCACCAGACTGCAGGGGTGGTATCACGCCAATTACTTATTGCTGCAGAACAAATTACCCCAGAATTTAGCGGCTTAAAATTACAGCCATCATTGTTTTGCTTGTGAACCTGCAATTGGGCAGGATTGGTGGGGATAGCTCATTTCTGTTTCTCAAGATGCCAGCTACCCTGGAGTTGGAGAATACACTCTGAGAGGGCCATGGCAGGTGACCATTCCATCTGCCCTGCTCCACTGGGTTCTGGAAACAAGTCTACCAAGTGAATGGGATGGTAGTTGTAAATTTCTGAAGGCCTCAGACTAGCAACTGATTAGTTTCTATCATTTTTGCAATATTTTATTGGTCAGCAGTCACAGGAGCCAGATTCAAGAAGAGGAGACATAGATTCTCCCTCCTCAATGGGAAGAGCATACTTTGAAAATTCCACAAGTGCGATATTTTTTTTCTACATTCCACCCTCACTGTTCTCTGAGCATCCAGTACAAACCTGATACAGAAGAAATAGAAGGTTGAAGGAGAAAATGCATGTGTGGGCTCTCTCGAAAGTGAGATCCTCTGCTTGGCCATAGTATTTCTGAGCTCTGTGACTAAGTTTTGCCTACAAGCCAACTTGTACCAAACCATGGCCTGGGCCGCTCATGCCAGCAGATGCCAATTTATTCAAGCCTTCCCAATTCACTTTCTCATAGTTGTGAGGGAAGATAGCAAACAAGTCACTCTCTCAATTAGCAGAAAACAGCAATTACAGACACTTGCCTGAAAATACCGTGTACTTTAAATTAGTTACAAATGACTAAGGCAAGTAATATCCACCTACAGCTGACATTCAACACGCCCACAGAGAGTTCATAACCATGCGTGTGAAATCACTAGGGAAATCAGCTCTGTATAAAGACTGCTTGAAAAGAATCTACCCACTTAGGAATCTTAAAAACAGCCTCATTCATTCATTCACTCCAACCCACCCTTCTCCTCCACTTATAAGCCTGGTTATCAACCCAAAACCTATAGTGAGCATCTACTTCTTGCCAGTTCCCATTCTAAATGTTTTTTGTGAGTTAATTAAATGCTACAACCTATGATGTCTGTTCTATTATTATCATTCCAGTATTAGTCAGCTATCCTGTTGCTGAGACATAATACCCGACAGCCACAATTTAAAACAAGAGAGGTTTAATTTAGCTCACAGTTTCGGGAGTCTCAATGTATACTCATCTGGCTCTAAGGCAAAGCCCTCAGGCAGAAGGACTGGCTGAACAAAGCTGCGTAGTTAACAACAGCCAGAAAGCTGAGCAGGGGAACAGGGACCAGAGCAAAAGTTCGAAGGATCAGCCATCGATCCCAAGGTGACACTTCTATGACCCATCCAGACATACCTAGAAGTGTCTTCCACCAATCCCCCAGAGTATGTCTCAGAGCCAATCAAGTTGAAACTCCAACCTAACCACATCAATGTCCCTATGATGGACACACAGGAAGATGGTCTCATGATGTCCATTCATGGGGGTGCCTTTGTTGCTCTCCTCCCCTCAAGTGTGAGAACCTTTATCTCTCCTCTAACGAGTATAATATGTCGAAGGTGATGAGATGCAGGTGATCACATTGTAGTGTTTATATTACTGACATCTTTCTTTCCAGTGCTGGCTTTGAAGAAGTCAGCTGCCATGAGTCTCACAGCCACAAGAAAATAAATCTTGCCAGCAAGCTGAGAGTTTGGAAGTTGAGTCTCTCTAGTCAGAGCACCAGAAGAGAAAGCCATCTGGTTCACATCTTGATCGTACACAGCCGTGCAGAAGACCCAGTTAGACTGCTTTTGGACACCTGGCCCAGAAAGCTGTGAGACTGTAAATGCAGGTTATTCTGAGCCACTCAATTTGTGCTATTTTGCAATGCAGCAGCAGTTAAGTAACACCCATTTTACAAGGGAGGGCACCTGGGGATACTCAGCACATTGTTGAAGGCTCCCAACTCCACAGTCTGAGCCTTGTGGCATAAATCCAGAGCAATTCTGCAGGTAACTGAGCAACCTAATCTCTCAGCTAGGAACACCCTGTTGTTCATGGAGTTATGACACAGACAATATAACATTAGAGCACATTATGTACAACATACTCAGATTTGCTAGAGTGACCTTAGGTCAGCTCGAAGGTAGAAACTGCTACCATCCTGTGGCCTGATTGAAAATATTTGTGTAAAATATTGCATCTGTACTGAATAGGCACTGGCATTTTTCTTATAATTATTTTCCACATAATACAATATAGCAACTATTTACATAGCATTGACAATGTATTGGCTATTATAAGTAACCTAGAGATGACTTAAAATACACAGAAAAATGTCTGTAGTTTCCATGTGTAAATATCATGATGCCCCTTTACACAAGAGGCTTGCACATCTGTGGATTTTGATATCTGCAGGGAGCCCTGGAACCAATTCCACATGATTCTGAGAGAGGCCTGTACATTCCCTGAAGATTTTCAATGCGTGTTAAGACATGAGATGTGCTGTGAAGTCCAGTTTCCTAACCTAAGTCACTCTATTGCATCCACGGGTTTCCTATACACTTCATTGCAGTTTTGTTTTTCCTATGAACTAACACAAGCTAATATCGTTTGAAGCTATAAGACATATTATTGTGGGAGATGTATACTCTTCAATTTCATGCTAAAGAATAGCTTTCTAAAGGAATGTTCAACTTATTACTTCTTACAAAAGGGCAGAAAAGACCATTTCATTTCTGTTTAATGAGAATGTTTAGCTAAAGAGGTGAACTGAGGATGACTCTACCAAGTGTGCCATTCTCTAAAAAAATAGGACTCTGTCTCTTCTGCCTCAAAGATGAGAAAACTTGCAGCTTTCATGGTTGTCTCTGTTATTTGAAGGTCTCAAATGGACTTGTCTGGGCACAAGCTGCAGAGCATTCCACATTAATTACAAGTGTCCATTAGAAGGCCCAGGAGTGGCTCTGTAGGTAAATAAATGGGGCCAGAACAGATCTGTAAAAGCGCAATGCCCAATATAAATCAGACAAGAACTTTCAGGGGTCTTCTTTGAGACCAGGAATATGATTCCTCCATAAAATGATTTGTAGCTGCTTCTTCCATATAAATATGTTGTGCTTAGAGGAAAGATTTTTTTTATCATCTATTCCAGGCATCAGACTCACAGATACAGCACAGAAAGGGTGCATAATTTGGCTATAAAAATGTTTTAATAAGTGATTTTTATATAACCGAAATGCCAGTTCCTTTACTACATCTTCCCACTCATTTTACAACCAGCTAATATTTTGCTGAACTTTTGTGTTGTGTTCTACTCAGCCACCTCTGCAATCTTTTTTGCCTATTTTTCTGCCAGAGCCACGAAAATAAAGCTGTCAGTTGGTCTACGAAGTCATTTTTCTTGTCTGGCAAATTGTGTAGAGGCAACCACAACCTCCTACCTGCTCTACTATATAATAGAAGGAGCCTATCTTAACAAAACAGAATTTAAATACTCTTTCAGTCTGTGTTATCTACAGCATCTAGGATGAAATAAGTGAAAATATATTTCATAGACATTTTTTGACCTTGTTCTGAGGGGAATGGTTAGACACAGCTATTAAGCAGCCTGTGTGTTGACATGTTTAGAGATGTTATATAGCTCTCCAGCAGGAATATCTCAAGGTATTTGAACTGAAATAATAAATGTGGCTGCTCTTTAAGGGAAGAAGGATACAGCAAGAAAGTGCCCCAGAAGAAGAAGATTAAGAACTGAAGTGAGCTAATGGTATACGGTGGTTAGGCTTTGAATATGATGAGGATTTATGGTTTCAATTAGTGCCGGAGAGCAATTTCAGAAAGTTATTAGCAGGCAAATGGCATTCTCAAAGATGGTTCATTTGTGTATTGCTGAAGATTAGCTGGGTCTTTTAGTTGTTTACAAACACACATGGCAGCTTGTATTCAAAGTGCGGAAGTGACTGCAATATTACATATTCAGAGCTCTTTAGCACAGATGAAGCCTGGTGCTTTGGTTTCTTACTACTCCTGTGTGGGCAAAGCAAAACTCAATTTTGCAACATATTCTTTAGTTTTTTTTTTTTTAAGGTAAGTTTTCCCTAGTTCACTTGAATAGCTTCCCCCATTCAGCACGCTCCCTCATATTTAAAAATTCTTAAATGCCTCAAATACTCCATGTTGTGTTGCATAGAATACAAATTAATTTTTAAAATCTCCCTATTGAATTGTTTTGCACTGAAAGTCATAAATCTTTATGTTGGATTTGTGCATATTTTTCTCTTTTAAAGCCTTTGGGGCACTATTCATATGGTACAAAAATTCTCAAATAGATTAGAATCCTGGTTGAGGCATCTGCAAACATCACAAAAAGTGTTCATTCCCAGGGCATTGAAAGCTGTGTCTGGTTTTTTTCCGCATAAAAAACCATAGAAGGTATCGTATCACCTCAAGCCAGCAAACCTTGATTTCAGCGCCCCACTGAGCACTGAGCCAGCATCCAGGAATACAAGGAAACACTTCCCGCACACAGTGACACCAGGATCCCTCACAGGACAGCAGGCCTTGTTCAAGGGTGATGCGCCAGCCTTTAGATCAGCCACTCTTCCTAGTGAATAGGTTCTACATGACTGTACAGCATGTGGTTCCTTGACCTCATGTCAAGAACTTATCCATTTCTTTATTTTCCCTATTTATTTTTATTGTGACTAAGCATCTTATTTGGAAGACATACATCTTTAAATAAAAGTATGCATGTGTGAAAGTCAGATTAATGTGTCCAAACCTTTAGTCCTCCAGCTATGAGAACCTAGTGTGATGATAATAAACCTTTTAGAGGTGTGATACAGACAGCCTGCCGTGGCACGTGTGCCACAGGTTCACCACCACTGACCTACTGTATGACCTGGAGCCTGGGATGGAAAATATGCAGAATCCGATGGTCCTGGTCTGTCCCATTCCACTGGGGACACTTGAATGTGAGCACCCATCCACTTTCTATGAAGAAAAGCTCTACAATGCACGCATCCCCATCTCTGGTCTTTCCCCACTGCTTTCTATCCCTCTGGTGTATAAATAAATCCAACAGGTTCAGGTATCTATACGGGTATGAGAAGCAGAGTTCTTGACAGGATTTTGTGTTTAGTCTTGCAAAAACACTAACACAAAGAGAAACAAAGTTCTGTCTATGTGGGGCAAAGAAGATTAGAAAACCCACATACGTTGATATTCCTAAAATCCTAACCTGCCTGCAGTATGTTACAGGTACAAAGAGTTAACCGTCTCCTTCGTCACCACCCCTTTACTACCAAGGAAATGAATGTCCTCTCACTTTTGGTTTACATTTTTGGTGCTGGGGATTGAACCCAGGACCTTGAGCATGACCCCTGGCCTCAATTTCTCTCAATTTTGATTATCTTGGGCCTTGGCTCAGATGTTCTCTCAACCTTTGAGACTAGATTCTGAATGACAGGCAGACAGCAACATTGTTTTGGAGGTGGTGATGAGCTGGCAGCTATGACGTCAACTCCAGCTTTAACAACTTATGTCACGGGCATTAGCCAACAGGAGAGCACCCATGAAAGAAAGGCTGGATATAGAAATGATATTGCTGTACTGGTAAATAATGGTAAAAAATTAGCTCTTGAATTTTATAAGTGTTAGATGATTTTATCAAACTAATCAGAAAAGTATTCTATGATTGAGCCAGTAAAGATAATTTTAAAAATCTCCCCCAAAACTGAGATGTTAAAACAATATAAAATAACATAAATTGAATATGTTTGTATAAATGTTACATATATGTTCATTCATGTATGCATATGTAGTCATACAAACACAAATAATTATGTGTATACATATGTCCATATATATCCATTCAGAGGTTAAAAACAAATAATAAGTTGACATGGTAAGTTGGAAGTCTATACTTCAGAGATCTATCACCTAAGGAGAGAGGAATCTTGAGTTTGGATTTGGGATCTACCTTCTCCAGTCCATCACTGGTAGAAATTTCTCAGTTCTCTGGCTCTTGCGGCCTAGCTTGTGAATATGAATACTCTGCTAGAACCAGAGAAAGTCCTTAAAGAATCATACATAGTGACTTAGAGTTGAAAACCCTCAGGTCTGCTAGCATGGGGATAATGTGTGCGTAGTGTTTTGAATGGTCAGTATTGTGGGTGTTCTTTTCAGGAGCAAGCTGCTCCAAATTATCTGCCTGGATTCAAGTGCAATGAATAGAAGATGACCTTTGCATTCTAATAATTCCAATTACTTGGACAAAGTTCTGGAATGTAAATTACATAGCTCCTACTAGGTTCACATGCAGTACTGGGCCATGTAACATGAGTTACACAAAGAAACACTTAAAGAAAACACATCAAGACATAAGCAAAGCAGGAAAGGGTGATAGCTCCTGCAAACCCAGGAACTGCCATATCAGGAGTAAAGGAGGATAAAAAAAAGCAGAAAAAAATGAACCCAAGAAAATGTGACTCACTGATGTTAGAAGGACTGTCTTCTCATTACCACATAAGCATAAGTATATGTAAGTGTGAAGTGTCTTGGAATACGTAACTTGCCTTGAATCTCTAAAATGCCACTGTCTGTCTCTCTCTGTCTCTGTCTCTGTCTCTGTCTCTCTCTCTCTCTCCCTGTGTTATAATCTCATCTGGTGCTCCGTCTGACACAATTTCTTATATTATTCTGGGTTTTGGTGGGAGTCTTTGGGAGAACTTAGAAGAGAAATTCAGGTTGAAGAAGTCAAGAAATAATCCACAGAGCCAAACAGCAGCTTAGTATTCTTTCATACCACACAATGGTTGTATTTTCTTAGGAAATAATTGAGTGATTCAAGGGACATCTTAGAAAGGTCTGTACAGAAGACTATTTTATATTTCACAGTATAAATGCCAAAGCAATTACAAACCTGTTCTCCCTAAGGAAATAAAAGGAGGGATATTCAGAACTAATGAGTCATAGCACTGAAAGGCCTCTTAACCAGTATAGTATTTTATCAGATCTATGTGTGATCAATCACAGAATAGGTTATTTTATTTAATTTAAAGCTCTTTGTAAAAATTGTATCACTGTAAATTTCTAAATTCCAACTTTGTCGCCTACTAAAGAAAAATTATATTCTCATCATACTAGGAGAGAATTTCCCTTTCAACAGTTCTGACAGAAGTTATTTAAGATAATTCCCTATTATTTTGTTTTGAAATTCTGTACTGCTTTTATCCTTTTTTTCCATTTAGAAAAAAATTATTGACCCTGAATTCAGAAGTCTACTTTAGAATCAGTCACAGTTGGCAGAGTCCAAGCATTTCTTTGCAAGTGGAAAGGTCTAGCTACTATATCACTTATCACTTTCTGAAGCAGTTCTGGAAGTCTCCTTTCTTGAGTGTCTTTAGTTGCACTGTCATGTTTTCTTGATGTCTTGATTTGATTCAAAATGTTTATCTTTCATGGTCATTTTGACTTTGGGAAAGAGCCAGAAGTTGCCTGGTGCTAGATACACTGTATAAGATGGATGAGGACATATCTTAATGTTTTTATTTGACAGAAATTGCCATGCCAGAAACAACACATACCATGGCACATTGTCATGAATGAAACTGTTTGCCCTTTCTCAAGCAATTTTCTACATTCATCATTTCTTAAACACTCTAATAAGCCATTAGAATAGAGTTCACCATAGTGTTTCTGGGTACAAACTCAGCTCACACATTTCCATCAAACTCAAAACATATAATCAGCATCATCTCGATGTTGGATTTTGATTGACATTCTTGTATGCACAAGGAGAACTGTGCAATTTTCATTTAGAAATCTGAATCTCTATAACCATAGACCCAAATTTTATCCCCTACAAAGACATTTCTTAAAAAGCTAGAATCTGAAGTGGCACAGTGGCAAAAATCCAATTAAATTGACAGAATTTTATGTTAATGCATGGATTGCGATCCACGATTTGCATACACCATACTTTATTTTTTACTTTTTTATTTTAAAACAAAACAAAGCAAAAAGACTAAAAATAATGGTACCGAATTTCAAATTGACACAATAGGAGATTAACGATAGTTACTATATTGTGTACCATACAACGTATTTTAAAATGCACCTTCTCAAAACCGTAGCTCACAAAAAACTGATTGCATCAAACGAACCACTGTTAGGATTTAACAGGCCACTTCTTATGTTAAGATCCCTGCCTTTCTGTTGGGTGGCATTTCACAGCCGCATTCAACATACTCACCATATTATTTGATGAAACCCCATATGCCTGCTTGCATATACATGATAGGAGAAACAAAAACACTACTTGACCTAAATATCTGAATATTTATGAAATGTATCAGTGTTTGTAAAGTGATGCTTCCTGATCCAGGCAGCACTACTCATTTGTAAAATGGTGCATTAAGATTGTACTGCATGATATAAGCAGAGAAATAAAAGTTACACAGTTGCTAAGGATTCTTACTATAAGCACACTACATTCTAGGGAACTGTAATGTGTAGGGTTTACAAAGAGGCTAAACAAAGCCGAAATCTACTTTGTATACTCTGAATTTTAATATGCAGGGACCAGTAGGCTGTCTACCCATACAAATTGGCTTTAAAAAGTAAGCGGTTAATCTTAAGGTAAATAATCTGTTATTTTAATAATTAGTTCAACTGCTAAAATAGAGGTTCAAAGTCAATTACGAAGAGGTTTTAAAAAGTTATTTTATTGAATTTAACTTTAAATGAAAGTTTAATGTTTAGAAGGTGACAAATGAATATACAAATGTTTTAATAATAGTTTTATATTATTCTGATAATAAATTCAAAAGACTGTTGATGATAAGTTTATAGCAATTAGTGAAATAATCAACAAGAGAAGATTCAAAATGGTAGGTGTGGTTGACATTGATGGAAAATGGGGAAAGAATGAGAAAAAGAAAAGGTAGTCAAGAAACAATGATTCCCTGTCTTGTGGGTTTTTTTTATCAAAGTTCTTTTCTAACCTTTAATTATGATTAGAGAGTGTCATGAAACATAAAAAAGATTTAACAAAACAAATTTTCAAGTGAACTTTTAGTATTGTGGTAAAAACTTTTGTTTCAAATAGACTGGGAAGAGAATATCAGTACGAGAGGTGAGGAATGAGACAGAGGTTTACAAAGCCTGGGTTCTAGAATCTATTCTACCACTCTCTGGACAGCTTTGGACAAGTCTTAGCCTCTCTTATCCCAGTTTCTTTTGAGAATAAAGCTGATGAATTTGATGATCACTAATACGTCTTTGAGCCTTAAATTGTATGATTCTATGTGACACTTTAAAAATTGAATGTAGTCTAACAAATCATAAACCAGAGACCAATAGTAATTGTGAATATTGAAATATATTCGTTGGAGAATAAAACCAAGTTGAAAACACAATTGAACATTCTCTGAAGCTAGTTTCATATTCTCTAATACTCTATGTAGTGAGTGATGTTATTGAATAAAAATTAAATAGCAATAACAAACATTTTAAAGACTCATTTATTTCCTTTGATAAATGTAATATGTGTTTGGAGGCAAAAACAAAACAAAACAAAACAAAACAAAAAAAACAGCATTCCAACTCTGCTTTCTTTCTTTCTTTCTTTCTTTCTTATTTTTTTTAGTTTTTCTAAAGGCTGCTGAGATCTCCTTTTCCTTTCTAGGGAAGCTAGCATCAAATCGCATCTAATTTGTGTGCAGAAAGCACGAATTTTTTTGCAAGATTCTGTGCACCAGGTCAGCAGTTCAGGGAGTAGTAGCTCTTTGTTAACTCTGGGTGCCAAATGGGTTCAGGGACAAAATGCTTTATTGAACAACTAGGAATCAATAAAAAAAAATCTCTGCTTTTATATTATATTCCTGTCTTCAGAAATACAAAATAAGAAAATCTGGAGCTAAAGTCAGAGTATTTAAACCCCATATTAAATAGAATGAAGGACTAAAAAGAAAAACATGTTTAGATTTCTGCGTTGTTTAGATAAGTAGAGGTACCATTCATGAACCAGAGAATATTAGGAAAATATCAGATCATGGATGAAATGGATGAGTTCAGCTTACTGGAGTACATCTGAGGTGCTTCAGAGAAGGTCAAACGATCTTTTGTGGGGAATAGAGTGTACTGAACTTGTAATGAGGTCTAGGCTAGAGGCAACAACTTAAGAGCCACTGTTATATCCTTCTTGTGAATTAAAACAATGGATCTATGGAACAGGGTCATTGAGAACCAAGTATCAGGAGACATACACTCCTTGTACATCATCTTATCCACACTTGCAACAGTACCATGTGTGAATATTATTAATTTCATTTTACAAGTGTAGAAACTGAGGCTCAGAGGCAAGCCGCCATGTGATTCACCATGGTGAAACACTTACTCTTATTCCATTGTCTACCTTTTGTGAGGTCAAAATGATTATATGTGGCTCTTCCCTTGTCAGTCTCCATCCTAATCAGAATCAGTGCTGATACTTGAAGAGCAGTTGCTAGTGGAAATCAGTCGAGAAAAGGATTTTGCCTGTGGCTTCTGAAAGAAAGCCAGTGTAATTTCTACTCTGAAGAAGTGAGGTGATCAGATAATGAGGAGAAATCAAAAGGAAGAGAAGGAATGAAGCAATCATTTATACAGTGAGAAGAGTTTGATATTTATATTCTTATTTCTTATCCTCATTTGAGTGTGACCAGTCTGAGAGTTTAATCTTCTTGCAATCCTTTTTCTATTATTATCTTTCCATTTTCATTAGGTGTCTGTCACTGGACTTCTCTGTGGTCAGAATTCCAATATCTCCAGTAATTTTCAAAGCCAGCGTGGACATCAGCATTGCCCTCTTGCTGTGTGGGGTTTTTTTTCCCTTATTGACCTGTCCAGCTCTTCTTCCTGTCACGTCTCCCTTGATATTGGAAGAATGGAAGGCAGTCGCTCACACACACACACACACATGCACACAACTATTCCTGGAAGCAGCAAGCTGATGGCGTCTGCTGAAAGTAAGAAGGAAGAAGCTCTGCAAGTCACAGAGTCACACAGCAAACACAAGAACTTGAAGTTGATGCTAACTACACTCCCAGACCTCAGAGAGTCCCCATGGAGCCAGGGCTTTTCTGTTCCAGTACTGTCAAAATTCTCATCCTCAAATAATCCGTAATAGCACATATTTTCTTTCTGTATTGTTCTCATCAAAATGGTGACTACTCAACTGCAAAGAGAGAACAGAAGAGAAGGTACCGATACCCTAGTGGGAGTTGAAAAACATTCTCACACCCTACTAAGGAAGAGAGGCGGCACGAGAGTTTACCTAATGGAGGGTTTCTACTTTTGTTTTGTTTTGTTGTGTTTTTGGTAGCAGGGATCAAACTCACGACCTTGTGCTTGCCAGGCAGACATTTGTGCCACTGACCTAAATCCCTGGCCCTTGTTTTTGTTTGTTTTTAACCAGCCAATAAGCAGGTTGGAAACTTGTAGGTTAGAAACTTGCTGAAGAGACTTCAGTCCTGGTGAGTCACAATCATGGTCGTCAATGCATATTTATTGTGCCCCAGGTTTTATAGTAGGCCTGGCCAGGAACTGGTCTAAATTATGAGACCTGGCACTTACACAATGGGGATGGAGGTGGGGGAGGAGAGAATCTTTAGAACAATAATATAAAAATCTTGAACATGAAATCAAATACAGTGATGTCCTTTTACCCATGGTGATATGTTCCAAGGACCCCGGTGCATGCCTGGAACCATGGATAGTCCTAAACTCTACATACACTGATTCTTTTCTTACACATACTCGTATACATGCATATTTTATGCCTTTGCATATTAATTGGGCACTTGTCACTGGTTGTAGCTTTTGCAGTTTGAAATGTGACTGCAAAACTAGCACAATTTCTTATTTCTTCTTCATAATTTCATGGATAGAAGATTCCTTCTTATTGTAGATGATAAGAACCTCAGTCTACAATTTTTAAAATATTTTCTAAGTCAAGCACTTTCCCTTTACACATAAAGGAAGAACTTTACAGTTTCTTTTTGACATATTAAAAAAACTATCATTGTTGCTTTGAGGCTATTAATAAGTAAATAAAGGCCACATGAACACAAGCCATGTGATACCACAACTTGATCTTATAACCAAGGAGGCTGTGCGGTGACAAAGATAAATAGTAGCGTCCACACCATAGGTACACTGAACAACGGGCTGATGCACATCTTGGATAGGATGGAATATGACAGCAAGAGCTTTTATTACACTATTTAAATGGCATGTAACTTAAAACTCTAGAGTTACTTTTTTATGGAATTTTCCATTGAATATTTTTGGACTATGGTTAACTGTGGGTAACTAAAATTTGGAAAGTGAAATAGCAGATGGGGGGCATGGTGCACGGCATTAGAAGGGTTTCATGTAAAATAGGGACCCCAAAGTTTGAGCGTCATTTGTTTCATTCAATTCTGATAACCAGATACAAAGTAGTAAGTATTGATATGCATGGTAATAACAATAACAGCAGCTACTGTATTCTGCAAATCTTGCATGGTATTAAGCATTTTACATATGTTATCTCCTAACCACCTCACAAATTAGATATCAGTTGCTGCAGATGAGGAAACAGTCTCAGTAATGTGCCACAGGACAAATAGTAGTAGAATTGGATTGCAAAACAGAGACTCTTATACTAATGACCAGTCTTCCAGCCATCAAAGTATAAAGTTCTCAAAAAATTTTCAGTAGTATTACGCAACATTATAGGAGGTACCTAGACCAGTCCTGGAAAGTTTCAATAAGGTTTTTGTTTTTCAGGAGACAACACTTAAAGCAACATTTCTCTGCCTTGGCTCTATTGACATCTGATGCTGAATAACTTATTGCTATTGGGGCTGTCCTATAAATTTTAATATGTTTAGCATCATCCCTCACTTCTACCCATACATGTAAATAGCACTCTGTCCTCAATTGGGACAACTAAATATGTCTCCAAATATTTAAGATATTCTTTATTATCTCTTGCAGGGAAGAGCAAAAATTACCCCAGCAGAAAAACAATGATTTAAAAGATTAGGGTAGGGCTGGGGAGTTTGGCTTAGTGGCTTAAGCGCCTGCCCTGGCAAGCGCAAGGCTGTGAGTTCAATCCCCGGTGCCGCAAAAAATAAAATAAAATAAAATAAAAGACTAGGGTAGCAGAGTAAGGAAGTGATGTGGGGGAGGAACATTCCAGAAAGACCTCACAGCAAGAACAAAGGTCGAGTAGTTGAGACAGAATAACAGGTACAACAAAGGGCAGACAATTTGCTGCTACCTGAAGCTACAGAGAAAGGCCAGGGATTCATTGGTGGTGAAATAGGAAGAGCCCAGTTTATAGCAGTCATTCTCTGCCAATCTAAGGAGTTAAGGTTTTAGCCTATCGTAGGGAAGGCTATACATTAAGCTATCAAGATATCTGGACAGAATCAAAGATACATTTCTTAATAGTCACTCTGGCTTCTTTGTAAGTAATGTATCTGATGGGGACATATCTAGTTCAGTTAATTTTGTCCTTTTCTATTTTAGACATGGATAATGCCCTCCACTACTTCTACATATTACCCAGAGAAATGAATAGGCAAATAGTTTGGTGACAGCTACCTTGCATACCCAAAAGATAGAAATCTTAGTGCCACCCTCCCAGGAGAGGACAATGGCAATGCCATCTTCAGATAAGTGCTCGAGAGGCCTTTCCTGCTGAACAGCTGTATCACTCGTGCAAAAGCACTGGCCTTGGGGAAATGAAGCAGCTATACAACATGTGTAGTAAGGACCACTCTCACTTTAGCTGTGCTTAAAACAGAAGGAAAAATAAAGAATCAAAAAATGACCTATGAACATCAATCTCTAGGTCAAACTATTTAAATAATAAAAAAGCTTTTTTTGATAGTATCATAGACACTTACTCATTGTCTTTCCAATATCATTCTCTTCATTGTTCTTACTAACAACACTGGCTTTGTGAAGGTAACCATATTCTCAGCTAACACTGTTTATTTCCCCAGACTCTTACAACAGCTAGAAGCAGTAACAAAAAAGATTTACATGTTAAGTTGGGCCTGCAGATGCTCAACTGGTAACTCAAAGCAGGATGAAGCGCCACATCTCTGATTGCATTTTTTTTATCTGTTGCCTTTATTGTCTTAAAACTTTGAGTCAGATATCTGTGCAGGTGGGCATGTAAGCATGTTAACCACTTAAGGAGTATCTGTATAAAAACTTGTCTAAAACTCTAAAAAATTGATTAGCCATAAATTTTCATATTCTGTCATACAGTCCTTCAAGTCTGAAGACATCAAGAGAAGAGTAATTAAAATGATTTTTAGGATTTCAGGGACATCCAATTGACAGCTTTTACAAGGTCCAGTTTCAGACCCTCTGCAGTGGCACCTGGAAGTATCCAGGCACTGTCCTCAACCTGTGATCAGCTTAGGTCCCAGAAAAAGCAAAGCCTGAAAGATCACCCCCATGATAAGGTCACCGCAATTGGGAGAAATTATGCTATTGAAATAGCGGAATAAAACTCCAAACCTACTATATGTCCAGCATGAGTTCGTGTTTTCTAAAATCGAAGAATGAATTTTAGGAACAACAGAGGTTAAGAGCAGAATATATTTATTAAGAGAAAGAAAGCGTCTGTCTGAGAGAGACAGAAGGGGTCCTGAGCCGCTTGCCAAAGACTTTGTCATTTTTAGGGACTTTTATAGAGTAAAACCATGAAGTTAGATGGGTCCAAGGTGGGGGAAAAATGGGACCTTGCAAGGTGGGCATAAGGTGGGACATAACTACGGTTAATCTGTAAGACTAATTGCTCAGGTAAAATTGATTAAATCAAGGACAAATGGGGAAGCGAGTCACGTAGTAAATGGAGATGCTTAACAGCAGTGACTTCCTGTAGGGGGTTGGGCTGGTGACTGCTTACTTCCTCAGGGTGATAGAGAACTACGTAGAATATCAATCCTTAGGATATGGGTGCATTTGTTTGATCTCTTGTCTTGAGGCCTGGCCCACAGCAGGAGGTGTCTGTCACCCCCACAGTTGCAAAGTATCTGGGCTTCTGCACTGGCTTCTTCAGGGACCTAGCCCTGTCTGACTGCCTATAATATTTCTAACTAACTCAGCAGCCTGTAGCACTATGACGGGAACAGAGGCTGCCCTCCTAAAAAAGAGCAGTCATTTCACAATGAAAATCAAACTGCCCCCTTTAGTAGTGATTTTCCTAGGACCTCACCGAGCCAGTCTTGAGGTGATGACCAACCATGCAATGGTTTGACCAGATTGCCTACCCTGCCAGCTATGCCAGCCCCAACACCTTGTCTTTGTTTCTGTTTCTTATAAAACCCATGGTTTCCATCAACTCCTTGAACAGATCATGAACCTCTTCATCTGCTCTGCCCAGCATGTCCATGCTGATTAAAGCTCCTTCCTTACCCTCCACCACTGCCCATTTTGAGACAAGTGGCCAAGGCTGATCTTCTGGGATCTACACACTTGGGGTTTTCACCCTAAAGCTCTTTTCAAGTGTTATTAGGTGAGATTTCCAAGAAAGCTTTAAAAAATGAACAGGCTTGACTTGTGTGATGTTTTGGTCTTTTGAAACTTCTATCACTTCCCTACCTGGAAAGATCTTGCGGCCCAAAATGAAACAACCATCTGGTTACTATGGAGTAACTACTAGAAAGATGAAACTCTCCATGCCTGAAATGTAAGAGAAGAGTTGGAAAGAGAGGACAGGAAGAACCGGTCCCCTGACACATCAGTTTTGGGTCACTCCTTCCTCGTATCCCAACGGTGTGCAGTTAAGCCAAGGGGATTGGTGTGGGAGGTCACACACAGCCACTCAAGCAATTCCAGGAAGAAAAAACAAATTGACAACAGAAGGGGATAAATAGGAGAATTTAGTAATACTTCTTATGCTGTAACAACAACAACAACAACAACAAATCCTAACACCCAAGAAGAAATGATCAGAACCTTATTTTGACTGAAAATATCTACGCCAGTTCAGTAGAAGCATTTGAACTGTCAAGGGTTTTTGAGTAATACATAGAAAAGTCTACTGCTAATATGGAATTTATTGGCAAGAAAACATGACAAAGATTATGAGAAGTGTTTTTTAAACCATTGTCCTGTGTTTACTTGAAAGAGGAGCTAAAATAAACAGAAGCAGAAATTGCAAATATAGAAAACAACAGCTCTGATTCCTGAGGCATACAGAAGAATGCCCATAGAACATTTACTTACCTCTAACACAAATGACTCCCAAATTCTAAAATGTGCAGAGTGTGTTGGGAAGAGACCACCTCCTAAATACTGATCTGTTGACATTATCAATAGCATTTTCCTTTGTAAGGAATATAGTGTCCTTTCCCCGTTTTAAAGACCACACTTTTTTACAGTGGTGTAATTCACCAATCAGCCAAGCAGATTTCAATTCCTAATGGAAATCAATGGGTGGCCTACTCATTCCTCTAGTTTTATTTCCATTACAAAGACTGATATGCAATCTACAAACAAGGCTGGAGCAGCTACAAAAAAAACTGACTGAATAATCTGCTTTCTGGTTGGAATTCACATCAAATACCACCTCTCCAGGAGCAGTTCCCACTAGAGAACAGAATATTCTGGAAAGAATCGAACTCTGTTGGATCTGGAGGTACAAGGACTTTTTTTATTATAAAATCTAAGTAGCTAGTTTGAATTGTTTGCTTTTGTTCTCCACGGGTAATAAAAACCTCATTGTTTCCTCAGTGTTTGTGAAACTAAACTTTATCAGCTGGAGCTAATCTTTAATTCAGAAGTTTGAGCTGTCTATCAAACAATACTTGGTGAAAAGAAATCAGGAAGGTTATGGACAGGTCTTCCAGAATATGTGAATTGAATGAATTAGCCATACTTGGCAAGAAACAATAACACTAGTATGAATGTATGCTCACATATGTGGGCACATGGGAGAACAGAAGAAATAGAAGGAGCCAAGGAAAACATAATTATATTACTGTACTTGTACTTTTAACAAAAACTACAGTTTCAAATTCAGTAAAGCAAACAAACAAACAAAAAAGTTCTAAGGTCCTTAAAAGACACAATAAGCCTGGGCCATTCCCTTTTATGTATAAATGAGCCATTTTCACCAGTGAGTGGACCATCCTCTTTCACCTGTAAAATGGGCCTTTCCATTATAAATGGGCTCCATCACTTGTGATAGCTGATGCCTATGAATGAGCCATCAGCCTTCCCCTGAACAAAGCCTTGTCACCTTTCATCTGTAAATTGAATCCCATGTTTCCATAGCTTCATAAATTCCACATATTTCTACCCCAAAATTCCTGTAAGTGTAACTAGCTGGAGGCTGCAAGGGCCTCTCTCCCTCTGGAAGGCCTGTACTCTCTCCCTTTGAGGGTGTACTTTGAAAATTCATTTTATTTGAAAGAAATCAGTAAACCTGCAAGCTGTACCATGGGTATAGTGAGTCAAAATACCCTATCTGAAAATCCTATCTAGTGACAAACACTAGTCTTTGTGTATACACACATGTGTGACCACATGGTAGAGAGGGTATGAGAAAGTGAAAATAATTTTTCTGATATGGATGTGAGACAGAAGATTAGGGCATGGAGGGCTGGCTGGGAAAGTGGGAGTGACCTGTCAGTGACAAAGTCCCAGGACCCATGTGCAGAACAGTCCCCAAATCCCTGCACATCATCTTCATTTCCTCTTGCAAGAATTTAAGCAGGTTTTCCATAGGAAAGTGTAGACCTGATGGCAGCCAGGGGAGTGGGAGTACAAAGAGGCAGTGGCCATTGAGCTGTGTGCTATTGTGTTCTTTCACGGTAGCTGGCTCTCATGCTGTGGAGTGTACTTTTTTCCTGCTTTTACTTGCATCAAACTCACTCTGCAGCATGTATTTCTTTTCCTACCTTTAATAAACATAAAACTTCACTACATGTCATACTTGTTTGGTCCAATTCCTTGTTCAAGACACGAAGAACCTAAGGAGACCCCAGAACCCCAAAACCTGGTAACAGATGCTCAAAATATTGTTAGTACAAACAAAAATTTATTAGCATTCTACAATAGGTAGCTTGGAAAATTCATAAACTAGGCAGGATATAATCAAAATATCAGGGATGTGTGCATAATGGGTATGAGGTATTACCAGTAAATTAGATGGAGACATACTAAAAAGGCTAAGACTGTCAAGGAGATTATGCATTTTAAATACCTATAATTTTTCCTTTTTACTTTGATGAGATATTTGCAATATTTACAAGAAATGTGATTGTGGTATATGCTTCATAAAATATTTACTTTTTAAAATTTCTTTTTAAAAAGAATTGCTGTGACTTTTCTTACAGTTAGAAATTTGTATCCTCCAATACTTTCTTTTCACTGCCGTGTGCACTGCAACTTCTCAAATACTGTACTGATGACTATTGTTTTATACTACAAAAATTGTATTGCTGTTGATTTCATTTTAAGCCAGGTAAGATGTTATTTTGAATTCAAATTTTTATTAAAAGAGCACAAAGCCGGGCGTGGTGGCGCACGCCTTTAATCCCAGCACTCGGGAGGCTGAGGTAGGCGGAGCGTTGTGAGTTCGAGGCCGGCTTGGGCTACAACGCGAGTGCAAGGCCGGCCTGAGCTACACAGTGCGACCCTGCCTCAAAAAAAAAACCAGGGCCGGGAGTTTGGCTCAGCGGCTTACGGGCCTGTCAGGCAGGCGCGAGGTTGTGAGCTCGATCCACGGTGCCACAAAAAAAAAAAAAAAAAAAAAAAAAAAAAAAAAAAAAAAAAAAAAAAAAAAAAAAAAAAAAGCACAAAATGTCTGAATTTGAAAAAGTTTATGATGCTCTGTGTATGAATAAACCAGTCAAAGGGAAACAAATGATTAAAGTATGTTTCATAATCAGAAATTTAGATGTAAGTTGGGCTGCAGGCATGGTATGATCAAGTCTTCAGCTTTCTCTTATCTTTGCTTTTGCTTATGGCAGATTTGTTCCTAGGTAACTTCCTTTTGTCTGCAACATGGCTACTGGCATTGACTGGGACAATTCAAGAGGATGAACCATTCTTCCAATTATAAAGGCCTTTTGGAGTGTGTGTGTGTTGGGTTGCTTAGAAGAAATGGCTGTGCTTTCATTTCTGGACCAATCACAGGAAAAAATGGATTAACATGACTAAACATGGCTAATTTGAGTATATTCTTGGTTCTGGGGTTAGGGCTGGCTTCTGAGATATTGCAGAGAGAAGGCTGAGACTGGCCCCTGTTTAAAAAAAAATGAGTGGAAGAAACAGCTACTAGGAAGATAATCAACAAAGTCTACTACACTACAGGCATCCTAGAAAGATCCTAAATGCAAAATAGACAAGACACAGGGGTTTACTTAGTATGGCATTTCTAAGACCCATGTATGTGAGCTTTAATAGATTGTTAGAAAGGAAACCAAAATAAAGCTAGAATCTTACAATTTTCTCTCTATGAGTAGCCAATGGTAAGAGGCAAACTCGAATGAGAGGAGGATGGTAATCACTTGTATCCTATAGAACTGGGATGTTTGGATTTCATTAGGGAAGCGTAAGCTCCTACAGCCTGGGTTAGACTCAGTCTTTGCCTGTAGGTAGGCATGAATCTAGAAATGTTAAATTCATGGTGTTTTGTCCTTTGTAGGGATCTTGCCATATTTTCATGGGACTTTTTTTAATTATTATTTTTGGTACCGGGGATTGAACTCACTACCTCTCTGCTGTGCCACTGAGTTAAACCCCTGGCCCATATTAATTAAATTCTTAATAGCAAAATTACTGGGACAAAGAACAGTTACTGAGTGTTAAAACTGTGATAATTATTACCAAAATATGCTTTGAAATGACGTATCAATATACACCATCCGCAAACAGTATTTGAAAATACAAACTTTACATTTTGCTAATGTTGGATAATACTAAATCTTAAACTCCTACTAATCTTTTTTTTTTTTTTTTTTTTTTTGTGGCACCAGGGATTGAACTCACAACCTCGTGCCTGCCAGGCAGGCACTTAAGCCACTGAGCCAAACTTCCAGCACTCCTACTAATCTGATAGGCAAAATGTTTAATAAAATTATAATGCTTTGAGTTATGTTTCTTTAGTTATAATCAAGACTGAATGTACATATTTTTATTAATTCTTTTCACTTGCATTTTTAAAATTATTGTTAGATTGGCAATTTATCATACATTTACTGAATATTTACACTAGGACAAGATGTGTTTTTTAATGTCCTATGCAAGACATCAGGAATTAATGTTAAGGTAAGCCTCAGTGAACAATCATTTTCAGGTTGCCATGTAGCTGTGACCTAGTCTGGAATTTATCAGTTTTAGTTGGTTCAAACATAGTAAGGATGCCAAGCATATGTTTGAGATTATTTTCTCCAAATATAAGTTATCTCAGCTAGTCTTTTTTTTGTAAGCAGGGTGATTAGACAATTTGTGATGATTTTTACACGAAGAGGTTTTTATTCTCTAATGAGGTCTATATCAGTGGAGGCGGGACTATTCATGTTAGGGTTGATGTTTTAAAGTATGAAATAGAAGAACTTCCCCCACTTTTTTTTTAAACTTGGCAAGAAGACCTCTGCATCTTCCTCTGAGAGAGACCACAAGACTACTATTGGATAAGAAAGCAATCAACAATTTAACTGGAGAAACTGGGTGGGACAAACTGGCAGGCAGGGCTCCTCCATTTTTATCTCTTCTCTTTTTCTGCTCCATTCATCTCATTTCCCCCTCATCCACTAAGCTCCAGGCTCACTGTCCCCTGGGTATATTAGCCAAACTTGTTCCTGCCTGAAGGCCTTTGTACTTACTATCCTCTCTTCTAGTCCTTTCTCAGTGCTCTCAGCAAGGTTTCTCATTTCCCTTCAAATTTCTGGGGGAAGGTGGTCCTCAGAGGTAGTCCTGGTTGTCTTTTATCACGATAGTGTTCATTACTTTCCTGGTGCTTATCATAATTACTTACTTGTGTGATTTTTAAAAAATGTGATATAAAAATATCAAGCAACTATTCTCCTTGTTTATCTTACAATTTATCCCACTAGAAAATAAGCTCTATAAGCAGTAAGATCTTAGCTATTGAGTTTGCATTGGTGGTGTGAAATATCTGTTTTGTGCTCGGAAATACTGACGGAAATATTTCCAGGACTCTATGGGAATAAAATGATGGAGTTAGGCTCTGAGCTCCAATGGGTGAGAGTCAAAAAAAAAAAAAAAAAAAAAAAAAAAAAAAAAAAAAACTTCTTTCTGTGATGAAATTGAGCAGAAGAACATTTGCAATGATTTACCCACCCCTCCTCAAGGAAACCCAACCTGCAATTATAAGCACCATTGAGACTGCTCGAGGCTGAAGTATACTTGTTATTGATTCAGCCTGTGTTGCAGGAGCACTTTTAACTAAAGCTATAATTATGCATATAGTGTGAAAAGTTACATCAGTTTACACTGACACTTGATTGCTCAGTTCATCATTACCAACTGTCTATAAAAATTAACTAGAAGCTGGAAGCATATCTCTGACTCATTCTCCTATTTAATTATATTTATGGAAAGAGAATTGGTCACATAGATTATCCATGGTTTAGAAGTTGCCATTTAACAGTATTTGTCAAAGGAATAACAGTAGCAAATGAAAGCATTGAATATGTGTGTGTGTACACGTATACCTAAGAGATATTTATATTTACCTAAAATGTAATATTTATACAAAATAAATATGTAACATATTTATATTTGTATATGATACACATCTTTATACATACAGAGGAAAAATTGCCTGACCTATTAAATATAAAGCGTCCAAAGTAGTAAACTGCACGTATATATTTAGATATATCTCAGAAATTACAGTCACTACATTACAGGGCAGATATACCTCTGTGTGTGTGATCTGGCAGGTAATTGCTATGCCTAAACTGAAGAAGCTTTTGTGGTAAGTCACGTGACCAAAATCCTCCTCCTTTAAAGGACAGTTCTGGGCAGATTCTTAGTCTATTTTCTTCTTCCTTCTATTTGTGTGTCTGGTCTCTTCTTAACATCCTCAGGTATCTTCACATTTTAGAAAAAAAACAATACTCTCCTCTAAGACTGAGAAGGTGTGTGCTATTTAGCAAAATTTGGCAGGGCTTCTTTCCTGGAAAGCATTCTCCCTGGCTGGGCATTTCTGGGTTGCGGTGTACCTCCCCACACCTGCAGCTGGGTGGAGTGCAGATGAGGGATGCTTTAGTTTTCTTAGTAGCTCTGTTGCTGTTGTGGACCAACACAGAAGCTGGAAAGAAAAGATGGAAGTGGCTGTTCTTTAAGACTTATCTTTTCAAGCAAGTCTCTGAAGCTCAAACAAAGGCTTCTAGCAAGATGGAGTTCAAGGTCATTGTATACAACACAAATAACCAGGCACAACCTAGAAGTTATGGCCTGAACTGGACTGGATTGTTACAGTGGTCTGGATGTAGGACCTCACTTGTGTTGGAGCAGAGAGAAAGGCTGTGTAGAGTGCCGGCGAGCTTCTCTAACAGTCTCTTAGAAATCCTCTGGGTTTGGCTGTTTGGCCTTACATCCTAGAAGTGCAAAGAAGCTTAGGGTATCAAAATAGGAAACAGAATCTTAAGTATCATGCCTTACAGAGGTGACCATAACTAGCTGCTAAATCTGATCAGCTGACTCCATTGACAAGGGACTGTGCCTTGCATTACTTGGCAGTTACACCTAACAATCATCTGTAGCTGAGCGTGAAGAACCAGATGCCAACTTTACCATTGCTTTCCACATGACCTCATCACCTGCCTCTAAAATTTTGAATAGAAAGGTCTGGGACCCCCAAGAAAAGTTTCGAGGGATGACACATTCCCATTCTGATCAGGGTAGTGTGGGTAAGAATGGGGGTGACACATGGCCCACTCTTAACCCAGGGCAGATGTGGGGAGAGAATAAGAAGGAAGTTGCACAAGAGGGAAGCTGTCTGCCATGCCTTGACAAGGACAAGACACTCCCAGATATTCAAAGCACCCTTCAGAATTCTCATTTCTTTCAAACCTAATCTGTCCCTTTTCACTGAGTAACGAAACATGTCCTCTTTGGCACAGTCCCAGATACTTCTTGGAGCAGTGTCTCAGTTGTGAAATCATACCCATGACATAGAAACTAAGCTAGAAATCTCCTGGGGTTACAAAGACCCAAGGGATGCCCCTCTCCTGACACCCCACTCTGCAACTATTCTGCCATGTGGCACTAGTGTACACTCTGGACATGATGTACTGGTTTCCATTTATATTAATTTGATCCTTAATATAAACACAGGTATGGTTGAAATGGGAAGAACATAAAATGAGAGAAATAAGCCACAATCATTCTCCACCATTCTCTCCAATCCTGTGATTCTTTACTTCCAGCTCACACTGCCTTCAGGAAAGTCCTTTTGTTTGTTTCCCAAAACATAAATCTGTCAGAAAAGCCTAACCCTAAATTACTGTTGCATTTCTGACAGAAAGCTGCCACATGATTTAAATTCCAACAGCTCTATGAGCTCCCATATTTCTTATTTGTGACTTGCCACCTCACTGGCAAAGTGCATTGTACTATCATTTTAATAAATAGTTTTTGAGTGAAGGCCATTTTTCTTTGTGTCCAAATGCCATCTGTTTATTTTTCTTTCTCCATACTGACACATTTTGAGATCCAATAAAAGGCTTTGAAAAATCATTTTATTTTAAAGTAGCCATCACTTTTCAATAGCCAATAAGCCAAATGACCAAAAAGAAGGATGTCTTAAAACCATCTTAGAGGAGAGAGTGAGTGACCATTCTGGCTTGTCAGTTTGTCTTCAGGGAAGGGATATCCTTGATTGCTCTTGTTCAGTAGTTTAGATGTGAATAAACATTGAATTTTAGAAAGTCAGTTTTCTTGGGTTTTCTCATCAGCCAAGTATTTCCCTATAGCAGTAGATAATTACCTAGTATATTTGGGCGAATGGAGTCTATCTTCATGATAGAGATGGTACTTAGATACGGTTTGAGCCCAATTGGATTCACCATTCAAGCTATGAAGAAATGGATATCATGCGACTTTTAATCTTGTATGAAACAAAAAGATTAAACTGTCAATATTACTATGAGCTGCCGTGACGAGCCCTGTGATAGAACCGCACTCTCAGAACTACTGCTAATAATATGTATGCAAGGAATAGCTTTTTCCTGATAATGCATGTAATTAGAGTACAGAACAGAATGTTCTGTTCAAATTCATGACATGCCCCACTAATAAAGGAAGAGAGGATAAGGCCCTCGCTATTTATTTGCATGAAAAAGCTTCAATCTAGGATGTATTTTAGAGAAATTAGTTTTTAATCTAGGTGACTAGATGAGATTTTGACCCTGAACTGCTTTTTGAGTTGACCTGTGAGAATTTATGCAGAAAGAAGACTGTGAAGCTTACAAACCAGACAGGTATTGCTTTTTATTTTTTTTTTTCATTACCTTCTGAGTGTCTCATATAGTCAAAAGAAGCAGAAAATTGGTCCTTTTAAAAGCCCACCTTCTGAGAATTTGCTTTCATGAAACATAATCAGCAAGCACTGATAGGAATTTTGCAAAAATGCATTTTGTTTAAATTTAGGCATTCCAAAAGTGAGACACATTGATTCAGAGGAGAAAGTTCTTCACTGACCTGTGTCAAACAGAGATCTACAATGGTTGTACATTGCTGTGAATAGATGTGAGAAGCATCTTGCTATCTAATATCGGCTCTTCAGGATGAATTATGGATACTTGAAAGAAAGCTTTACATCAATGCCAGTATTTATTTTTGCATGATAAAGGTTCTTGTTACATCCACTGAATATGTGCAAGCAATTGCTCTTAAGAGGGATTTTCCTCTCGTTTTTAAAAAGCAATGTCTAGCATCAACGTCTTCCAAGTAATTGATTATGTACCAGTATAGTCAGTGTTATGATACAACAGAAAATAAGTTATCATGAGACAAAAGGTCAGTATCTGGTGTTGTATGTTTCAGCACCATTTGATGCCCTAATGAATAGGAACAGCTGTCACAACCCTTCTGCAGATGTGAGATGCAAGAAAGTTCTGTCCAGGTGAGCAGAAGGTGCCAAGACCCACTTGGCTGCTTAACCCAGAAACAGGAGTCACCTTTACTTCCTCCCCTCAGCTTTCTCCCCACTTCTAAGCCATTGGCAACTGCCAATTTTCTCCTTCAATGTACATTACAAAATTATCGCTTCTTTTTAGATCCATCCTAGCTGGAACTATTACTTCTGATTGTCTCTAGTCTACTAAACATTTTTTTAAAGTTTTAATGTGATCTCCCTCTCCTTAACCTCGTCTAAGCCATCTTCCACAAAGCACAAGAATAATCAGATACTATTGCTCTAAATTAAAATCTTCAGTGGCTTTACACTGCGTTTAGAATAAATCCAAACTTCACAAGCTCAGAGCCTTTGATCTCTGAAGTGGCCTCTGCCTCTCTGTTGTATCTCAGCTCCCAGGGGAGCAGCAGCAGGACAACCACAGACTTTTGCCATCCCTGGGTTTCTCTCCTGCTCCAGGACCCACTGCTCCTTCTACCTGAACCACTCTCCACTCGCCTGCTTTCCTCCTAACTCAGCTAAAATAGCCTGTGTTGTCCACTGAGTATCCACAGAAGATCTCATGCTCCTCGACAGCTGCCTTTGCTGTGTTTACCAACACCTTCATCAAGAAGCTGCAGGCACTTGTTGTGAGCACGGGGTTGGTTCCAGGACCCTTATCTACACTAAAATTCAATGGCACTTGGATTTTTTTTTAATAAAAGTTAAGTTCCTTCTATACAGTAGTGTTTGCACACAGCAAACGCACATCCTCCATATACTTTAAATCAACTTTCAATTACTTATAATATTTACTACGGTACCAATTCCAGGTAAATAATTGTTATACTATATTGCATAGGAAATAATGATGGAAAAGGTATGTGCTTGTTTAGCACAGAGGTGATTTAAAATATATATATATTCAATCAGTTGTTTGGTGAGTCTGTGGTGTAGAACCTTTAGATATAGAGGGCCACTTGTATTTTGTTTGCTCAGGTTCTGTCTTTTTTGTCCATTTCCCTATGACAGTATCAGCATCTTGAAAGTAGAGACAATGTCTGTCTTGACTACTATCACATCTACACTCCTACATGTCTTCTATCAATGTTTGTTGAATGAATATATAAACATATTAGTACACACTTTTATAGACTGAAGATGCAAAAAAACTGCAGAGATAAAGATAAATTTCAAGTGGAAAACTATATTTTGGCTTGTCTTAATGTTATGGAAAAATACAGGTTTTCTTTTCACTGTAAGATAAATGTTCAATTAAATCTAATGTTCATAAAGGGAAAGTGAAGGGAAGAGATGCTCTCATATATTGTAATCATAAAGCTTGCTCAGAGTGTGTGTGCATGTGTGTATGTGTGCGCGCGTGCATGCATGCATGTGTATGTATATTAATTGGTGAGTAAGTGGGCCAGGTCCTTTTCTAGAAGTGAGTTAAACCCTTTTAGAGGTTTTGCTATGTCTTCTGGACTACTTAAGTAATAAGAATCATAGTGTTACTGACTTATTCCCAAGTGCTGCATTTTTTTTTGCCAAAAACAAGTAGGATGATTCTGTCCACTCATGCGCATTCATTACAAAAAACTAGCAGGACAGGCTTCTAAAAGGTGAACGTTATTAGATGACATTATTGAAATTTCTTATAAATAAAGGTATAATGAGAAAGCTGAAATAAACTATTTTGTATCAATATATTAGAAAAAAGATTTTATCATCACATCTATGTTTTAAAAGGACAAATATTTTACAATGACCTTTTATTTTAACTTTAAGTACTATTTCTTCTCATTATTCATTGCCCATAAGAAATGCAGAAAGCAAGTAAAAATAGTTAATGAGTAAACTACCATTGTACTTTCCAAACTTATATAGGTATATATTTTATTCCAAAGGTATACATTTCATTACATAGAATTTAAAAACTTAGCAAATATGAAACATGAAATAATCTAATGCAAGCTTCATGCAAATGTTAAATATAAGATTGTTGATTTTGAATAAATCTGTCAAACTCCAGTGATGGAATATACTCTTGTTGGCAAGTAGGAATAATTTAGTGGAAATTTTTATAAACATGGCTAACATGTGAATGTCACATTCTTTCCCATAAGCTGGAGGCAGGTACTGCTGAATATAATTTCTCCAGTCATGTAAATCAGTCTGTCCAGTTATGGTTAAGTTCTTGGGGAGATTCTGACCTTACCAGGAAGAAGGAATCATTCTTCTCAAAATAGTGCTCACCCCACATTAAAGGTATTCTGAACACAAAGACAAGGAGTACCCTAACTAGGTGAAGGCCTTGATGGGGCTCTGTGGTTCATCCATGGTAGGAGGATCTGACCAAGTGAACCTGGCTATGCAGGCATAATTATGAGCCTGTGGGGCTGGAGGTCAATGGGTGCATCTGTATAAGCCACGTTTCCCTAGCACCAGAGCCCCAAGGGCAGCAGCGGGAGCTAGCACAACACAGCAAATTCTGGACTGTAGTGGATAAAGGGGAGGGTATCACTGAGCAAGTCTATGATTTTATAGTAAGAAAGATCCTTATGACTTGTCTCCCTGAAGGAGTGGAAGTCAGTCTGTGTCTGCAGCTCAGAAAGAATATAAACATCACAAGTGCAAAGATATGATGGAGAGTAACCACAACTACAGGACCATGAAACCAGGAGAAGCCTTCTGCAGAGGAATCAGAAGGCACCATTCTGTATGTGTTTAGGAGCAACCCCCTCAATACATTGTCATCTGCGTGTGATGCTAGGGTTCTTCTGGGGAAGCAGCAAGATCCCTGCTCTGTGGAGTCCACTCCACCACCACACACAAGGGTGGCATGCACAACAAACACTTAAAGAAGATTAGAATATGTGGCCAGAGGTGTCTCCGCTGCTGAGAGAAAATGTGACCTACTAGAGTCTCACTGTAAGCACAGGTATGTGCATATATGCATACAAATACATATGTACATAATCCCACCCAGGCATGCAAATACCTACTCATCATTTTATTCTATTCAGGTAGCTAGAACAGTGCGCAGCAGACTAGTGCTTATAAACAACAGAAATTCATGTCTAGCCGTTCTGAAGGCTGGAAGTTTTCAGCATCTAGTGAGAGCTTGCTTCCTAGAATATTCTTTGGCTGGTAACTTTATATTGCAGAAGAGGTGAGGGATCTCTCTGAAGTCTCTTTAATAGGGGCATTAATGCCATTCATGATGATCATCCCAAAGGCCCCATCTTTTACCATCATTTTGAGGATTAAAATTTAACATAAGAATCTGGAGGATGAAATACAAACATTCAGACCACACAGCTCTCACACACATACTCGCAGAGGTGTACGTACACACAAATATGCACATATGCATGCACATACACAAGCACAAAATACACACCCACATGTAGATGTATACTTGCATGCCGCCATTCATAATACACATATACATACAGCTACACATACCTGGATCACATACTTAAGCACACAAGCAGCAATGCTCATTGAAGCTTCTATTTACTCTTCACTAAACTACATCTAGTTCCCATTGTTGGAGTGAGGGCTCGGTTGTTTTCACTCAGTCGTTTTGTTACTTTTACAATATTCTACATTTAAGAATGTATGTAAGAATTGGATGAGTGATAACAAAATAGACGGCTCACAAGTTTGGTTCATTCTACAAACTGATTATATTTGGCTCAAAAAGCATTGAAGCTACAGTAAAACGGTTGCCAACAGTCACAAATGAGGAGGTTTTGTACAAAGAGCATCTCCAGCTTCCTTTGAACACGTAAGAGATTTGGCAGCTGACTCACAGTCCTGTAAGTATGACGAGTGGCCAGAGCTAAGGCCACTGCTGGTTAGGCCCTCAATATGCCCACTGTGTCATCCACACTTTTAGTTCATTGTTTCTTAACCACCTGTGCATATGGACACCACTGGGAAGTCCTGTTCTAATGTGCATCCTAAATTAGCCGTTGCAAGATGAAGCCTGAAATTCTGCATTTCTAACAAACCCCAAACATTTCTGCTCTGGGGACCATGTTTTGAGGATCTGATCACAGACGGCTCTACAAAGAACTGCCAGATTTAGCCAGAAAAAAATACTAGATCAGTGATGGTGAATCTTTTAGAGCTTTCAATAATGTAAACAGCTTGGTGTGCTATAGGTTCACCAGCACTGTATTCACTCAAAAGTGAATTGCACAAATGCAGACATGTAGTATTTGAATATACTTACATCTTCTAAAAAACTGTTTCTCTGAAATTCGAATGCAACTGGCCATCCTGTAGCTAATCCAAAAACCCTATCTTCATGCCAGATTTGTACCCAAATCCAAATTTACTTCATTGATTCCTTAGGATTTTGAATTGACCAGACTCTGAGACAGGGATTCAGGAACATGTGATTAATGGGATTCTCAATAAAAACATAGGACTGGGCATGGTGGTGCATGTCTCTAATCCTAGCATTTGGGAGGCAAAGTCAGGTGTGAATTCAAGCCCAGCCTGGGCTACATAGTGAGATCAAGACTAGCCTGAACTGCACAGCAAGATCTGGTCTCAAATAAAACACTTAATAAAAAGATAAAGAGAGAGACAGAATAGAGCAGAGAAAATAACTAAGTAAGGACACAGCTAAGCTGATCCCAGGAGGAGCCTAAAGCACAAATGGCCACACTGACATAGGCCCATACCAAAGTTCAAGGGCCTTTAGGTCCTGGGGAAAGCATTTACTGTGGTAAGTTCCCAGGGCTATCTTCACTAAGAATTTTCTGGTGAAGGTAAATCTCAGTTACTTGAAGCAACACTCATAGCAGCTAGGAGATGAGCAGACCTTTCTAGTAAAGGAGAGTGTGGCATTGTAAACATCCACTATAGAGATCCTAGTGATAAGGGGCCATTGGGCCAACTTGGACCATGCTCTCAGAAGCAGAATTTGCTGATGATCTGGATGTCTCCCAGACACAGCATTGTTTATCGAACACTGCCTTGGAAACACTCATTCTGTGTGGATGCCTTACACACCACAAACACAGCCATAGAAATCTCCTTTATTGTGCTTCTCTGAGTAATTTACACACACAACCTTTATTCATGCTTTAATCCAATTAGATCCAGCAAATAGGTACTGGGAATTTACTATGTGCAAATCAAGATAATGTCTCACTTGGTCTTCTCAAGCATTCTGTGAGCATACACAGGCTAGTTACCCCTTACTTCAGGCATAACAGATTAGAGAACACACAGCACAATCCAACTCCTTTACATACAGCTGAGAGTCACAGGGAGGTTAATTTACCTTCTAGAAGTCACTAAAATTAACTGTGAGTGCACCAGCACTTTAATAACATATCTCTCTGCTTTTGAATAAGTTTTCAAACCTAAGCATTCTGAAGTATACATTCAAAAATAGTAAACATGCATAGTCCTAGAAAGATAACAAAGAAATTCATCCAACAATCTTGATTTAAAGCTTCTTGGTTTGAAATAATTATGGGTTCTCAAGACAGTACAGAGAGGTTCCTTCATTTAGTTTTATTTTACAGAATTACAGTATAACATCAAAACAAGGAGAATGACATTGGTAAGGTGTATGTACAGTTCTGCATCATTTTCTCACATTCATGGTTCATGTAACCACTGCCACGATAGACACAGAATTGGTCCATGGTCACAAGATCCATTCCCAGTACCCCAGTCATCCCTTACTGTCACACACAGTCACCCCTCTACCATCACACACAGTCACCCCTCTAGCTTTCCCTCACTTTTGCCAAACACTGATCTGCTTTCCATCTTTGTAATTTTGTCATGACCTGAATCTTACGTAAATGCAAGCATACATGATCTGTCAACAAAAGTCTTTATCACTCAGCATAACATCCTTGAGTTCTAGCTCATGTGTTTCATTTTTCAATAACTTCTTTTTTTTACTGCTGTGTGACATTCTTCAGTATGAAGCTTTAACATTTTACTTAATCATTTAACTACTGAAGAACATTTTTGTTCAGTTTTTATCTGTTATTTTCAGTGTTGTTAATTTCTGTCTTATATTTAATTTCATCCTTTCTGTTGGCTTTCAGTTTCATTTTCCCTTATTTTTCTAGTTTCCTAAAATGGAAGACTATTGATTTAAAGGTCTTCATCTTTCCAAATCCCAGAAATTAACTAAAAATACATATTTTTAGTATCTAAATATTTAAAGATTTTTACTATTCTTGTTATGTATTTCTACATAGAGAACACATGATTTCAACTCTTTTAAATTTATTGAGGTTTGCTTTTTGGCACGGATTATAGTCTATGCTGGTAAAATTCTGTGAGCAGCAGCACAAAATGTGTTCTCTACTCTAATTAGTTGGAGTCTTGTATATGTGTTGATAAGATCCTTTAATTGATGGTGTTGATATATCTTAGTTGAGTTTTTATACAGTTGTTCTATCAATTATTGAAAGAAGGATGTGGAAGTCTTCAACTATAATTGTGTACTTGTCTATTCTAGATTTCACTTCATGTATTTTGTAGCTGTCTTGTTTGGTGCATACACACTTAAAATGTCCAGCTTTTGTGATGGACTAGCACTTTTATCATAAGTAATGTTCCTCTCTGTATCTCAAGATACATAAATACTTTGGTTCAAAGTTTTCTTTATCTGGTATTAACATAAACACTACTGGCTTATTTTCTTTCTTTTTTTTAATCACAGCTTTAGTAGTGTATTATTCAAATACCATTAAATTCACTATTCTAAAGTATACAATTAGTGGTTGTTAATAACTCATGGAGTTGCACAACCATCACCTCTACTTAATTTTAGGACATTTTCATCAATAAGAAGAAACTGTATACCTGTTCAGTTTCTCCCTATCCTTTCCTCTACTTAACCCTTGGCAATTACTAACCTACATTCTATCCCTATAGTTTGTTGATTCTAGGAAACATACAATACTGGGTCTTTCTTGATTGACATTTTCTACTTAGTATAATGTCCTCAAGGGTCACCATGTAGTATCATGTATCAATAATTTATTCCTCCTGATGGACGAATTTATTTCATCATATGAATATACCATATTTATCTATTTATCAGTTACCAGTCATTGTGTTGTTTACACATTTTAGCTATTATGGATAGTACTACTCTGAACATTAATGTATACATTTTTATGTGAATATATTTTCATTTCTCTTGGGTTTATACTTGGAGTTAGAATTTCTGGGTAATATGATAATTCTGTTTAATATTTTGAAAAACTGCCAAAACATTTTCTAAAATAGCTTCACAGTTTTATGATCTTACAACAAAATATAAATGTTCTAATTTTCTACATCTTTGCCGGATTGTGTCATTGTCTTTTTGAATTAGCTCTCTTAGCTACTGTTTATTGGTATCTTATTTTGGATCAGATTTGCATTTTTTGAAATGACTAATGATGCTGGATGTCTTTCATGTGTTTATTAGATAATGGTATATCTTCTTTGGAGAAACGTTTATTCAAATCTTTTGCTCATTTAAAAATTTGGTGATTTGTTGTGTTTTAAGAATCCTTTTTGTATTCTGGATAAATTTCCTTTACTACATTCATGATTTGCAAATATTTTCTCCTGTTTTGTGGATTGTGCTTTTACATTCTTGATGATGCTATTTAAAAGACAAAAGTTTTAAATTTTGATGAAGTCAATTTATCTATTTCTTCTTGTGTTGTTTTTGCATTTGCTTTTGGTGTATACTTAAAAAACCATTCCCTAATTCAAGGTCACACAGATTTACTCCAATGTTGTCCTCTAAAAGTTTTATAATTTAACTCTTACATTTGTGGCTAAAATCCATTTTGAGTTAATTTTTCTCATGGTGTGATTGATGTTGGCAAAGAAATATCTATTTTTAAACTTACCTATATCATAATTCCAATGAGTTTCTTATAGATAGAATATAGTTGGGACATATTTTTAGTCTACTCTGCAAATCTCTGCCTTTTTGTTGGTGTAATTCACTTACGTTTACCGTAAATATGGACACATTTGGGTTTAAATCTGTCATTTATGCTTTGCTTTCTTTAGTTGTCCCCACCCTACTCCTCTGTTTTCTATTTCTTGGTTTTCTATGGGTTATTTGAACATCTGAGATTCTATTTTATCTGTAACGCTTTGTGTGTGTGTGTGTGTGTGTGTGTGTGTGTGTGTATCTCTTTACCTGTTAGTGGTTCCTCTTGGTATGACATATTTTATACATAATGTATCATGGTCCACTAATGTCATCATTTTACTAGTTTAAATGGAATGTAGAAATCTTAGCTCCCTTTACATTTTATTGCCCTTCCTCATTTAGAATACAATTATCTTATGTCTACCCTCTCTGTACATTAGAGAGATCCACATTAGGTAATAGTATAATTCCTTCTTCAATTGCCAAACACAATTTAGAAAATGCAAGGAAAGGAAAGTGTATCATATTTTGCTCTTTCCATAGTTTTCCTTTTTCCTGATATTGCTAGATGCATTCTTTATTCTTTCTTTTTTGTTTAGAGAATTTTCTGTACCAGTTCTTCTGGGTTAGGTCTTCTGGAAACAAATTCCCTTAATTTTACTGTATCTGAGATTATCCTGATTTCCTCTTTATTTCTGAAGGTTATTTCTATGAATAGAGGATTCTGGGTTAGCATTTCTTTCAGCACTTGAAAAAAATACACCACTTCTTTCTTCTACCTACCTGTGAGAGAGAAATCTACCATTTGAAAATTTTTTCTTGTAGGTAACATACCACTTTTTTTTCTCTCTCTCTCCTTTCAAAAATTTAACTATGATATACTTTACTGAAGATTTCTTTTACTTTGGAATTCACTCAAATTCTTGATTCTGTGAGTATATATCTTTTACCAAATTTTGGAAATGTTCAACTATTACCTTCTTCAATACTTTCTCCCATTTTCACTCACTGTTTATTTTGGATTCCAAGGACAGGAATATCAAATTTTTAAAAAGTAATTCCCAGTTCTCTGAGTGTATGTTTTATAAAGCTCTAATCATATATGCATGATACATAATGTGAATGTATATTGTACATATACACAATATATTATATATGCATGTATAACATACATCCTTATACAATAAGCATAAATAAGTTATTAGTATATATATGAATAAAATATGAGAATATAAATAATATATAATCTGATATATATGGTCTACTTTCATATATATGTAGTCTTTTTTCTGTTGCTCAAATCGATCAGTTCTATTACTGTCATTAAATTCTTTCTTCTGCCGGGCGTGGTGGCGCACGCCTTTAATCCCAGCAATCGGGAGGCTGAGGTAGGCGGAGCGTTGTGAGTTTGAGGCCGGCTTGGGCTACAACGCGAGTGTAAGACCGGCCTGAGCTACATAGTGCGACCCTGCCTCAAAAAAACCAGGGCTGGGAGTTTGGCTCAGTGCCTTAAGCGCCTGCCCTGGCAGGCGCGAGGTTGTGAGTTCAATCCCTGGTGCCGCAAAAAAAAAAAAAAAAAAAAAAAAAAAAATTCTTTCTTCTGTGCTATTGTTAAACCCTTCATTCAGGTTTTATTTCTGTTCTAAAATATCTATTTGGTTCTTTGTGTCTTCTATGCTGAGACATTACATTTTTTGTGTTGCAAGTGATTTCGTAAGGGCTCAATAAGCATTTTTATGATGGTTTTAAAATTCTTGCCAGATAATTTTTACATCTCTGTCAGCTCAGTATTTATATCTATTTATTGTCTTTTTCTCATTGAGGTTGGGAATCTTATTGGTGAATGGTAATTTTCATTGAAACCTTGACATTTCAGAGATTACTTTGTGAGATCTGGGTCATCTGTTCTGCCCAGTCTCCTGTGGCACTGCTCTCCAGGAGAAGGGGATGCACCCACCCACTGCAAGTCCAGTAGGACTTCAGGTTCCTGAGACCCCTTCTGTGTGGAAAAGGAGGGGCATCTCTTTATCAGCAACTGAGGAAAGAGATTCAGGTTTTCTATTTTTCTGTAGTACGTGGCTGAAATAGAGCAGTTATACAGAAAGTTTTTTTTTTTCTTTCCCTTTTTTTGGTCCTTAGGCTGGAGAAAGAAGGCTTTTTGTTGGGCCATGTTTTTCTCTGTTGATACTTTAGGCTGTTCACTTCCTTATTTCTGGGCTATATCAGGCAAAAAGAAAATGCTGAGGGCACTACCATTTCTTTCCTGTTTCCAAGGTCCTTACCTGGTTCTCCTTCCTTTCTCCACTGTTCAGAGTCTTCTAGTTTGTGTGACATATAATGGCCAGGAATTTTAGTTGTATTTATTGAAGGAATAGGGAAAAATATATCTGTTTCATCTTTCTGGAATTTGAACTTTCACCCAGCAAAAATTAAAAACCCTGCCATTCAAATCTACATTGGCCAGATTTGAGTTGGATTCACGATTCTTCTGTGATCTCATCAGCGTCCACTTCCCTTGCCCTGAATTCCTCTTGTACCACTAGTTAAAGTCATTCCACTAGTATGATGTCTTATAAAAAAGGAATGTTAATCTTCCTTCTAGATATTCAAAGTCATCTTTTTCCTGGTGATTTCTGCCAAAATTAGGAGTCATGGGCCAGGGATATAGCTCAGTGGCACCGGGCCTGCTTGCTTGGCAAGTGCAAGGTCCTGTGTTCAATTCCTAGTTAAAAAAAAAAAAAAAAAATTGCAATCTTTTTGAAAGCCTTATTTTCCTTTCTTATTTTCCTTTTCTCCAACTCCTTCAAGGTTTTGCTTCATCTCTCACTTTAGTCTTGAGTATTTTATAACTACATATTATTTAGTGATTCTCCTAGTGGCAAAGCTGTGCTAATGTCTTACAAATTCTACATTGCTCATATGACCATATTTAATGGTATTATATACCAACCATATACAACACCTAGTAAGAAGCACCATGGGTCCAGGATTAGGGAGGTGGTATATCAATAGGTTCATGTTCAAATTAACATAATTGTAAGAGGGTTTACTTTATAGGAACTATTAAAAATCTATAGAAAACAGTTTTTAAAAGTGATACTGCAGGGATGAGGGAGAGAGCATTTCCCCTCTCTTAGGAGAGAGTCACACAGAGAAGTCTGTCCCGAAAGCAACTTAGAGAAAACGCCAGCCACGAAGTTTCCAAAGAGGAAGGAGTCATAAATATCCTGACTTCTTCTGATTTTGTCTTAGGGATCCCAATGGCTAAATTTAAAAAGAAGTCAGAAGATAAAGAAGTTCATGTCAAACTCTCAAGATTGAAGTATAGGTTAAAAAAGAGCCAGTGAAAACCTGAAAGAGTAAATAAGAACCAAAATGTACAATAGATATTGTGAAATAGGAAGAAATCATTCAAAAGGAAAGAGGAACTAGGGAGGGGAAAGGGGAAAAGGAGGAAAAAATAAAAGAAGGATAAAATGGAAGCAAAGTTTTGTAAATAAGGAGGGAAGGGGGGTGAAAGGGAGGGGAAAGGACTGGGAAAAAAGAGGGATCAAGATATATCATATACAGGTACAAATTTCCTATGATGAATATGATCATTATGTATATCTAAATTGTATCAATAAACAATTAAAAAAAAGGAGAGGGCTAGTGAAATATGCCCAACCTTGGTGGTTTTTTAGTCTAGGTGTGAATCCAAGCAGGCTAGTTAGGTGGCATATTAAGAATTAAAACAAAACTCAGACAATTATTTGCAATTTGAATAAGTGGGAAGCCATACTTCACATAAAAGTTAATGTATCTGAAAGATCAGCAATGGCTTTTAGCTAGTGGCCCTATGACCAAAATATGAAGTAATTTGGGCTCAAGGTTTCTAATTTATCTCTGATTTATTTACTGGGAAATTTATATATGAGAGTCAGGCAGAAAACACTGAACAACATTTCAGTTCTTCTAGTTTCTCCTCTTTGAATTTTGCCATGAATTCTGCAATCTAACATTTATTTCATATTCACCTAAAAAAGCAGAAAAGTTTGAAAAAGTGGATGAAAAATAGCATTTGCTTTTGCTTTCCTAGGTTTTCACAGATTTTAGCTGAGTAACTGAGTATAATCACTCTTTAGCACAAACACTGAAATTTTATTTTTATTCCCCTAATGTAGTGCACAGTTATGAGATCTGTTTTATTTGCAGCTTCCTTAAGCTTGAAAGACGGAATCAACTTTGAAAGCAGCATGGCTACATCTTTAGCATTCAAATGGTATTGCCTCTGCAGCTACACAAGCTTCGAGATACAGGAAGCATCAAATTGGTCAAACCCAGTGACCCATGACTGATATTAATGCCAATGCCTTCTCATGGACTCCTATAGAAGTGGACACAGAGCAAATAGGAAATAGGATAAGAAGATGGATTGGTGATTATAAACAAAGGCAACAGACTATAGAACTTCCATCTTCTTGGAAGATGTACAGAAGCAGACATACTTCATGAGATAATGTGTTCCAGAGGAGAAAAGGAGGAGGGGACGGGGAGAAACAATAGGCCAGAGCACTGAGGAAACCTCTGTAGACAGGGTCAGGGGACTGTCATTCAGTCCCATCCGTCACATCCTTGCTGATGGAGAGACAGCCAAGGAAAGGAGTAAATCTTTTGAAGCGTTTTGAAAAATATATTGACAAAATGCACCTAACTACTCCAAAGTTCTTATTTTGAGACAATTTTGCATTTTATTTAGGAAGACACAGAAACTATTCAACATCTTTTAGTAGATATGAGGCCATATGGTGGCAGAGCAAATCAGCTTTGCCAATAATTAACTCAGGTTAAATTATTTCATTTCTAGTGCTAAGTTTTCTCATTATAGTAATTGTTTTAAGTACAAAAGGACAGATGGTGCTTCACTCTTATTTTCACTTACTCTAATTTTAGATGTTGGTTAAGTTGCCTTATTACTTGTGGCTAACGTATGCAACTGCATGTTTTTGTGTTGAAAATATATACATATTTTTAATGAGACATGACAATGGAAACTTCTGAAAGTTTCATGGTTTCCCATGAGTTTGTGGTTTCTTTAACAACTGTTGGCAGAAGATTTAGGAAACAAAGGTCAAACAAACAGATCTAGAGTTTTCCCTAACACTGAAATGTGAATCAATGAGAGAGTTTTGATGCATGAAGTTCTTTTTCATCTCACATTCTCACTCACCTTTGGCAAGTATTTTAAGGATTATTCAATTAAAATTTTAAAATACCAACTCCCAAGTACTTGCTATTTAGATTATCAAACTTCTTGTGATATTCAAGCTTGATTGTGTCATCTTGATTGTCTTGGGAGCCATCCAGGAAATTGATGGAACATACTTCTGGTTGTCTCTGGGTGGATCACAGAGGTGTCACGTTAGGTCTAGATCTGGTTCCTCATCCCTCCCTCTCTGGTGTGGCTCTCCTGCTTTGCTTCCTGGCCACCATACACTGAGCAGCTTTGCCCCACCACAGCCTCTTATCATCAGGTTTCTGCTTTGGTACCAGCTGACCACAAACTGAATTCCCTGAAACTGTAAGCCAAATTAAACTCTTTTGCTTTAAACTGTGGGTGCTACGAAATGTGTCTTAGCAATGGGAAAGCTGACCAACACACCTGTCATAAAGGCTGTGACTGTAGCTCAGTTGTCTAGAGGGAATGTTAATCTCCCTATGTCAACCTCATTGGATGAAGAAGCACCTAGTAGATTAGTAAGGCACATTCCTGGATGTGTCTGGGTGGATCATGGAGGCATGACTTGTGATGGTCCTTTCTGCATTCCTCTTTGACAGTGTTTTCCTACTCTGCTTCCTGGACACCATAAACTAAGGATCTTTGCTTTTCCATGCACCTATCACCATGATGCTTCTATTTGAAACAAACTGATTGTGGGCTGTATTCTCAAAACCATGAGTCAAATTAAACTTCTCCTTTAAGTCGTGGGTATCAGGTATTATGTCTCAGTGATGGAAAAGCTGTCTAACATACCCTGCATGTTTGAGGCCTGGAGTCCCATCTCTAGCACCACAAGAAGAAAGAAAGAAAAAGGAAGAAAGAGAGAGAGAGAGAGAGAGAGAGAGAGGAAAAAAAGAAACTACTTCTCTAAGAGAAAGAAAACCTATTCAGTTGCCAAAGGGAAATTACACTATGTGACAAACACCAAATGATTTGGGATTGTACTTTCCATCTTGAAGGGGCCCCTGAGACTGTGGAGGTTTATAAATGATTCCTTAATATTACCAGAACAGTCAGAATGTCTTCAACTTGTTGACTAAGTCTAGGCCCTGAATTCTATGCGAGTTAGCTGGGGAAAACTTGCCTGTGTTCTATGGTCTCATCACTCACATGCTTGTTCACTTGGAAATTGTTGCCTGTGACGAGTCACCCTCCAAGGGGAGGCACTCAAAAGAGAGTAGGAATCCAGTCCTAGATGAAAGACATTGATGCTGATAGCATTTGACATCAGTAGCTTTGATGTTTTCTCATTTTAAGCAATGACAGAAAGAGAGAAAATAAAACATAAAACTAAAAAGGCCTCAGAGCTAAACTTCTCTTCAGAAAATTGTGGTTTGGAGTATTGATATGCTCATTCCTAAAGGAGTGCTCATGGGATCGAGCAAAGTGCTCCAATCAGCTCTTCTCACGGGAGTGTTCAGTATCTACGCAATGTTCTGGAGAGACAGTGTGCTATGCCTTGTCTCGTGGGCCTCTGTGGTGGCCTCATTTGCTCCACAGTACAGTCGTCTTTATTTGCCCGCTATTCCCTCTGCAGCTCTTTCTCTGAGTGGTGTGCGTGGGGTGGTTCTAGCAGGAACAGGGCCTGAAATGACTGGTAAACTCCACACGAACAGAAACACATCTTCCCCCTGGGGCTACTTGTCTTCCAGCAAGATTTTATATCTGTGAAAAAATAATTTGCCATTAAGAAAACAACACTATTCATTTTAATTAATGCATATTCTATAAGTAATCATTAAAAAGGCCAGATGAGCCAGTGTTTACAAATTCGTATTTTTACTAAGGATGTTTAACTACTCCATAGATCTTCTTCTCTGCCTAAATGTTCCCTTAAAATATTTTAATTTTTATGATTAAGTGTAAGATAGGGTGGGCCATTAATTGATTTTAAAAAAAAACAGTCTGAGTTAACCCCAGGCATTAATAATAGTATTAGGAAAAAAAAATGCCTTGGGTCTCCATGGTAAACAGAGCTTAACTCGGATGAGAAACTTCACCTTCTTGGAAGCTAACACCAGTCAGGCCCTGGGTTGGAGTCATTCCTCACAGTGTTTCCTTGGACTGCATGGTACTTTTCTTTTCAAAATTGGAATTTATGGACCAACATTTGAAAACTGGGAGTCTTTTTACACAACATCGAAGACACCTTTGATTTCAGTTTTAAAATGTCACCTCTTCCAACTCCAAGACTGCGAACTTCAGAGACGCTTCATGCCTGCCCCTTGAAGCATATGGGAGAAATCTAGAGTGTCAAGCATCCCACTTGGTCCAGTTCACTCATCCATCAGTATTCATTCAATGACAGTTTCCTGAGTACCTACCATGTACCAGAAGACATGACCCCAGACTCTGGTCTCCTCAAAAGCACAGTGCAAGGGAATAGACAGTAAACAATTCCATAGCATTGCAGATTTAGAGGAGTGCAATGAAGAAGAAAGTAAAGGTGTGGAGACAGCATTTGACAGGTGTCTTGAACTATTCTGATGGAAAAGTAGGAAATGATAAAGGGTTCCTCTAGAAGTAGATTTCTGAGATGTGATGAGAAGGACAAGGACAAGTAATTAGGTGCAATGCGTCATGAGGGAGGAGAAAAAGTGGGTGCAGGGGAGCTACAAATGGTCTGAGGAACTGAAAGAAGAACGTGGTGTCCAGGTAAAGAACATAAGCGTTCTGGCATGAATGAAGCCTGGGGGTAGTACATAGGATCAGACCAGCAGGTCTTTGTGATTGGTCTTTGTCTTTAAGATCAGTGGTTAGACACAGGAAATTTCCAGCAGTATTAGGAGACTTTGTGCTCTAATAGTAACGTGCCTATGACTGTGTGGAAAGGGTTTGCAAGAGGCAAAGGCAGAAGCAGTTGAGGACAATATGAACACAAATGAGAGTTAACCCTATGGAAAGGGCTCAGATTGATACAAGCCATAAAGACTTCAGTGACATTGACATCTGCCCAAGGGGGACCCTTCCATTTGCTGTTTCACATCCATTCTACCCCACTGTATTCCCAGGGGGCAGACCCAGGCCATCAGGGATCCTTCACCTGAGGCTTCTGCCTGGCTCAGCTGAGGAGGACGGCACCAGCAGGAGAGCAGATGAGCAGGAGGGGGAGTTCCCAGCACTCTCCGAGCCAGCCTCTTCCCTGCGTCATCCCTCTGCCCAGAGACTAGGGTTCTCTCCACTCTCCATAACCATGCCCTGTCTCTGCCTTTTTTTTTTTTTTTTGTACTGGGAATCAAACCCAGGACCTCATGCTTGCCAGGCAGGAACTCACCACTGAGCCTTCCAAACTTAGAAATGCAATGGATTCTCACTGCTGGCCTCACAGGTCTAACCACTCATTGCTAATCCCCCTCAACTTTGCCCTTGTTTTTCTAAATACTATTTCCTTCATTAAACTCTATTTGGTCGAACCCACTTGAGCATGCAATTTGTTTTGCACCAAGATCCCTGGCTTTAACCCAGATGATGGGCACTCATTAGAAACAAATCATTTGGTGTTTTTATAATACCAGAGGTAAAGAGACAAAAAACAAAACCAAAAGATACATCAAATCAAGCAAAATAAATAAATAAATAAATAACCACATTCAAATCTGAAAGTGAGCATTGCAGGCATCATGCTCCCTGCCATCTGTCTAGAATGAGGTTAGGAAAACATCAAGAGTAATAAGTATGCAAGGAAGACACGGGCCAGGCTGCCGCACAGGACGCCGGTTTGCAGCAGAGCCTCCCTCCGCCAGGCCTGCAGCCCCCTGCCTGCCTCCCATTGGCTGGGAGTGTCTGTGGCCTGGGCCGCAGGTGCAGTGCCAGTTTGTTTCCCTCAACTCACATGGATGCCGGTTCCGAGGACACTCACCAATAAACTTCCAGTGTGCTAACCTTGACCGCAGAATCAGCTTCCTACAGAAGACAGTTCTCATGGTGTAGTTTCTTATAAAAAAAACAAAAACAAAACAAAACAAAAAACCCTCAAATATCAGAATTTCAAAGTGAGGTATAAGAACAAAAAAGTGAGTTTTATAAAAGCCCATACAGTGTTAATTTTCTTAATGTGAATTTACACACTAGGAAGTAAATGTGGCCTGTTTGTCCCTATGTAGGTTATTAACAGAAAATTTCTATGTTAAAAGTATATTTTTCAGGCCAAATGTGGTGGTACATGCTTATAACCCCAGCTCTCTGGGAGGCTGAGTCAGGAGGATCACAAATTTGAGCCTGGCATGTAGCTCAGTGTGAAGGCCCTAGATTCAACTCCTCCAGTACCATTAAAAAAAAGAAAAATACAACATTCTTATGGTTGTAGAAAGCAGCATTATTTTAAGGCTGATTAAGATGAATGACCTTTTGGGAAATGTGTTCCATGGAGATATATCTCCTGCTGTGCGCTGAAAAGAAAAGAAAACAAATCAAAACAAAGACTTTGGTGTCTTATGTATTTCCTCAGAATTATTTGCAAATTCAGATACTATTTAGTCAACTCTTACTATAAACTAGACCACATAGTCAATTCTCCAGTGGAATGCCTCATGTAATCTACACAGTAACCATTTGACGTGGATAATTTTATTACTCCTGCCAAGTACAGTAGAAGAGCATCAGCCAGTAGTCCAACACTGTGTGTGCAAGTCACTAGATCTCCCCACTCATTAACTTCATCCACTGAAATGGGGGCGAGGGCTACCTGCAGAGTTGTGGTGAGGATGAAAGGAGATCAGCAGGGCTGCGGGATGCTTCTCCAGGCTGCGTTGCTATGCCAGCATCCAGAATGCTTTTCAGCCTTATTTATGTGTATGGGAAAGAGCAAGTGAGTGGGTATGTTTGAGAGAAAGAAATGATATTCAAAAGACTAGCATACTGCTACCTTCATTGCTTTATTAATCCACAAACAAAAGTGATACAGAAATTGATTTTTCTACATCAAATTACTCTATGAACATAGTCCTAAACACCACGGTCCTAAATCGACAAAAAGAAAATGACGTGGGATCAGAGAAATGACAGAGTTGAAAGGCATTTTACAGTAGAAGTCATGCTTGTTATTGCCTCATTTTCCTTTTCAAAACAGTTTTGTTAATTACTACTGCTATCAGTCAAGGCAAAGTTGATGGTTTCCACATTCTGTGGAGTGACCTGTTCCCTCTGTTCCCTGGGGGTCCAGAACGTGTGTCTGACATCACTCTGCTCACCCTCTTAAAAAAGTTGCAGCATCATAGAAGTCTTTTAAGTCCCACTAGTTCACTTTAGAATGATGAAACACCAGTTGCAAAGCTGAATGGAGTTTCTCAGCTTCCTGTCATGGTGATTGGTGGGATTTATGTCAGAGTTCTGTATGAACTATAATAAGTTTCGTTTCTATCATCTGGAGTGCTGGTTCACTGGGAAACATTCATAACTAAAGCTGTTGCTCAGGCACAGGCTGGGGAAGAGGAATGCAGCTCCAAATGGGAAATATGCTGAAAACCTACCTGCATAAATTTAACTGAGTATTACTAACTTGGGTGGATAGATCATTGTTCACAGGCCTGGGTGAGTTAAGCCAATGTCTCAGAGCCTGAATTATAGGGAGAGGCACATTGGTTTATAAGGCAGGTTTCAAGTACAACTGCAGCACAAAACTTTCCACAGATTTTGTTCTGTTATAAAGAGATGTTTCTGAGAGCACTGGCTGGCTGTGAAGTCCATACGTTCAGAGAAACAAGAATAATAAAATCTCAAGAACAGATTTTTAGGAATCTTGAGGAATGTTTAAAAGCTTTGGCATAATTAGCTCTGTAGTTTCTTTATGTAGATAAAACGGGGTGACTCTCTAGAGATACTGGAATGGGTTAAATATTCATTCTTTCACTTATTTATTAAAATACAGTTTAAGTAATCACTGTATCCCAGGTTCTCTGCACAGCTTGGATCAGAAAAAGAAGCAGAGCATAATTGTTTTACTCTCAAAGTACTTACAGATTTAGGAATCTTGATGTTAAAAGAAGTAG